>JACBWW010000017.1:1454352-1595000 GCA_020086605.1 Lanius collurio
GTGCCCTGGAGGGGCTCACACTGCAGCAGGGGCTGTGGCTGCCGCTCCTGGGAGCAGCCCCACGCCGGGGAAGTTCAGGAGAGCTGTGTCCTGTGGGAGGGACCCCACGGCCCCCCAGGGAAGGCTCCTCTGCCGGAGCAGGGGAAGGAAATCTCGGGGCTGGACTGACCAAAGCCCCGTGCCCTGCGCTGTCGGTGGGAAGGAGGGACGGGCTGGGGGCGGAAGGTGTTCTAAGGGCTTATTTCACTTCTCATTATCCTCCTCTGATTCTCTTAGCAATAAATTCAGTTTGTAACTTTAAGCTAAGCCTGTTTTGCCCTTGAAGTGTTTTCTCCTAGTTCTTATCGCAACTCATGAAGCCTTTGTTAATCCTTTTCCTCTGTCTCCTCTGCCCGGCTGCGGCAGGGAAGGGTGAGCGAGGGACTCCCGTGGGTGGCTGGCGCTGGGCTGGGGTCAAAGCACGACACACCCCACACAACGTCACGTCCAGGGTATAAACTGCGAGGAGCTGACTGGGAGCTGTCGGCTGCTGCTCGGGGATGGGCTGGGCATCGGTCAGGGGCTGCTGAGCAATGGTGCTGGGCATCACTTGTCTCCTTATCCCAACACAGGTTTTACCTTCTTCCCAGTTCGCCCCACCCCATGAGGGATTTGGGGAGGCAGAGAGAGGAGGGAGGGAGTGGTTTTGTGATGTTTTGTTGCCATTGGGGTTAAAGCACGACAATGATAATGTGTGAACAAAATACTTGTACGTTGTTCCCACATTGAAGCCTAGATCTAAACCTTTATTATATGCTTACAGACCTTTGTCTATAAGTAAACTAGTTACTGTTAACCTTCAAAATCAAGTTTTAGATTCTTCTTAGGTATTCAAAAAAGTATTTCTTTTTTGTCCCTTTTATATTTCTATGGAGTTCATGGCAGCACAACAGCAAAATAGCAAGCTTGATTTGACCATGCTAGAAACACACACCAAAGTGTGTTAACCAAACTCAAGCCTCACTGCAACCTTTCTTTGACATATTTTGACATCTTCTATCTAGACTGAACAAGCTGGAGATAGGTCCTAGCTGTTGTGAGAAGGTATTAAACCCTGTGTCAGCATTATTAATATACAGCAAGATGTTTGGTGAATGTAAAGCACTGAAATGTGTCCACTTTATTTAAAATAATGACTGAATCAGTTAATACAGCTTTGTCTAAATCTTAGTGTGAATTGGCCCGGGGTTTTGTAGATCACATAGAAGCCCCAACACATACCAGTTACAGGCCATGTGATTTGAATGTGTAGTGTCCTACAAAGACAAATTCATGGAGAGGAAGATCCTCAGGGCAGTTGAGTAGGGCGATACTGTTGCAGCTCGCACCTTTAGTAGGAGGATCATCCATGGAAGAAGCATTCCCCCATCTGCCCAGGCTCCTGGAGAGTTCCCATCGCCCTGGGTGTGCTGCAGACACACCAGCCCAGACAAGGGGAGTCGAGGCAGTGAGGGCAGGAGGGACAAAGTGTCTGACTTCAGAAAACATGTGTATTACTGCTGTCTGTGGAGTGGGTCATTGCTCTAGAATAATGGATTGTTTGGAATGAGTCTAAATTGAATCCTTGCCTCTCAACAAAATCTGACACAAGGTAGCCATCTACCAAGGTGTGTCTCTAAGCCATGCTAAATTTATTTATGTTAAGCTGCATTTTTCATTAATATTTTTCCATGAAGTGTGATTAAGAGACCAATATTCCTTAAAGTAAATGCAAAGTCTTCCACTGACTTCAAGTGAGGACTAGGACAGAATATAAGCTGATATTCCCTTTTGTAGACCACAGAGGAAATTCACTTTTGATGCAGAATATTCAATAAACTGCTAATTTCCAGTACACAAGTGTTCACATTCACAGATACATCTGCTGATACACATTTACACAGAAAAATGTGGGTGTTTGTGCACTTAGAAGGTTGTCATCTCTCTCACTATGTTTAGGGAACTTTGAATAACAAGACATTCTGACTGACATAATTAAAATTAATTATGCAATTATTACTAAGAGATACTTATGGCAATGCTGGTCTCATCTGGTTTTTGGGGTGATGTTTAAACTCAGGGCTAATTGAAGGAAAAACATCAGAAAAAGGATATCATTAATTACTTACATAAAGATTATTAAATGCCACGAGGAAAACCAATTTTGTTACGTCTTTTTAGCAAATTCTATTCTTCTCTACATACATAATTCACAAATGTGTAAAAGTGTCTTATAAGAGAAAATTTAATTGTCCACAACATATAATCCATCTCTTTATCTCAGTTTATATTTGTTCTCTTATAAGTAGTACAAGATTTTAGAAAAGGCTCCTGCCTTGTTGAATTTAATTTTGCAGAAGGAAAGAACTAGGGTTCCTCATTCTATTTCTATTTGCATTTGCTCATTTCAGTGTTTTTAAGGCACTGAACTCATTTGCTAGGACCAGCTCTTATTTTACATTGTACAGTTTAAGATTTCCTAGTATGTTCTCAGAGTATCAATATTCAAATATTATCAAATATTCCAATATTGACTCTATAATCATGAAAATTTAAGATCAAAAATTTTAATATAGTTGTAAGTACTTATATCTGTAAAGAGTAAACTCTCTTACATACAGTATTACAGGGATATATTAGCCCACAGAATAAACAAAATGAAGAGTCAGTTGGGATGATAATGGTCATATATTCCTTAGAAACGATAGATTATATTTAAGTTTAAGTGAATAAAGAGCTGAGGGTTTTTCTTTTACATTAAGGGTGATTTCTGGTCAACAGCAAAATTCCTTTGGACAAAGGATCCATGCCCTAAACTTTCTCCAGCGTTTTCTCCTTCAGCATCGAGGTCCCTTCTCACCCCTAGAGGTCCTTCCAAACCACGACTGAGGTTGGGTGTCTGTCAGCTTTGCTTAGGAAGTGTCTCTGCTCTTCCGTGCTTTTTTGTGAATAAACAGAAACCTTCTGTCTCCTGAACCTAGCAAAAATAACATGAAACGAAATTTAAAGGAACCATTAGCAGACACAGGTGTCTTTTGTAAGAAAACAAAACACAAGAGTGCCTAGAAATAGATTTTTTAAAAAATTATTGAAGTTAACTCAAATTAGGCAAACTTGTACTAATCCAATTTTATTTTATAAGTGTGGGAGCTTGTATGCTTTTGAAATCTATTAACATTAAGTAGCCACAAAAAAAGAGGAAACATTTTAGGATAAGCTCTTTAGAAAACATTTACACTTTCTGTAATCATTTCCATGATTTTTTTCTGAAAATCTTTAGCCACAGAATTTTTCTGTGCCTGACCACCTATTGACTTTAGTTTAGTGGTTGTAATTTTAATATTTTCCTCAAAACTTTAAAAATTGTTGGATTTCAGTTTTGGAACCAGAATTGCTTAAATAATCCTGCCAATATTTTCCACAGGCTAGCTGTTCTTAATATGTTGCAAAAGTACTGATTTTGTTAGACTTGAAGAAAAGTTCATGTCATTTCAATTTCATAAAGTCATTTCAGTTTCATGTGTATGACTTGAATCCAGTTTATCCTTTGAAAACAGCAATAACATCTGAAGGGGTAATGGTATTTCTTCCATGTTAAAAATATTTTAAAAATATAATTTATTTTGAAATTCTCTTTTGGTTAATCCATGCCTTTGTTGCAGTCATTTCATTCCTTCCAATCTTGCACATTTATATTTTAAGTTTAGAGGTTAAAGCTAAATGTTAGCTGAGACCTGGGTAATTATGGTTCCCACAGAGTAGTAAGAAAGAAATAATATCTCCCATCTTGTATAAAAGACATTGGTTTTGTGTTCTATCAGATTTGGCATTGCTTTGCCTGTTTCTTTTACAGCAGTACAATACAAAGGGTTTCTAAAGTGTACTAGCTAAAAATACAGATGAGTGACAAATATTTCATAGCTGTGACTAAGTCAGTATTAGTCTAATGAATCTCCTGGTTTTCAATTGCCACAGCACAATGTGGAACTTAATTCTTTGTCTTTATGGAGTTTTTAAGTATATTTAATTGACTTATAATTTGAGAACACCACTTACTAATTTTTTTTTGTTGAGTCACTAGGAGTTAGAGAGGTCTTACAGGCAAATTAAGACACATCTGTTTTAGGTTCATACAGGAAATTTAAGGCCCAGTATGATTGCATCATATTTGGTGCTGAGTCTAATAAGGTAAAGCCCTTCATGATAATTGTCTATAGCATTATAATAATCTAATTTTAATTTTTTTTTAAATCAAAACACATGAATTTGAATAATTTTAATTTTTGATGTAATGGATTAAAAATAGATTAGTGTTTACTTACCTTTGCAGCAGTTTCAGAAGCAGGGTTAATTTTTGATCAGTAGAAAATTCTATAGCATCTAAGATTTCTGATTGTTATGAAACTAAACTAGTAAAATGTCTGAGAAAAAGGGAAAGGTGTTCTTTTCTACCATTTCCAGCGTAGAATGTAGGATAATTGAAAATCTGTATCATATGATAAAACAATTTCAATTGTGTAATTATTTTTTATTTTCTCATGCTTAGCTTGAACAAAATGACCATGGTCAGTGTTAAGGTAATGTCCACTCCTGGCTGATTAATTTCAGTTCTGACAGACTCATATGCAGCTATTCCACATTCATCTGTTTGGCAAAGGAATGGTCAGCAGGGAGACTCAGTGCTGCTGATACCGACAGCTTTGCTGGGCTAAAAGTACACAGAGTTCCTCATTTGATTTTAGTCTGACTGTTTTTTGTAGGGGTCATGTGTGTGTACAGAATGCCAGAAATATTACATTAAATAGTGTGTTTTTTTCTGGCAGAAGACAACTTCTTCTGTTCTCCCTAGCAGGGTGAAGTGACAGAGTCACTTCATGTGCAGCAGCCTGACAGTTTCTGTCCAGCTCAGAGTACTTGGCCAGAAGCTAAATTCAAGGCATTATTACAGCAGTGTGGCTGGGCAGCTGATGCTTTGTTAGTAAGTTCATGCAGGGTTTCCACCTTTTTTTAGGATTTCTGAAATCAGATAGGTCCAATTTTTAAAGTCTCAGTCAGTGGAGTTGTCCTGAAATGAAATCTGGACAGAATTTTCAAAGTGGTATGGAATGATGAAAAATTAAGCCAGTCCAGCTTTTTTGTTGGGCATGTCTCAGTCATCCCAATGCCATTTGAACAGCTACTTTCTTTATGCCAAAGTACAAAAGACTGTCTTATTCTATAACCCAATAGTTGAAATATATAACAAGCGTAACAATCACTCTGAATGCACCTAAGATCCATAGCGGTATTTTTCCACTTTAACCATATCTACAACAGTGCAGTTTCAAGAGTCTTAATTTCATTTCACATTTCATTTCATCTTTTCCATATCTATATAATATTTGCAAAGCGAATGTTCAGCTAATTTCATCATGAATTTGGATTGCTAGAATAACCTACTTACTTGGCCTTTTGAATGCTATAAAAATAAATACATTAAGTGATTTGAGATTCCTTTGGCTATGTTAGTTTACTTAAGAGTGTTGCTGCCTTGCTACTTTTTGAAAAACATCATTTGGGAAAGTAAATGATAACCATGTGCACTAAATATTGAAATTCTGTTATACGTAGCATGTTCCACCTTGCTTTAAAAACCTTTAATTTCTTAATATTAAAATAACTTCCCTGTTTTAATATTTTATCTAACTTGAGTGGAAATTAATGTCAGTCTAATGACTTTGTTGTAGGTATACATGGAGAAGAAGTCTAATTCTGAAAATATTTAGCCCTATTTTCCTTGATGCTGTTACTCAGGACTTAATGTAGTATGTAGCTGGTAAATTTACAGATAACTGCAGTTTTTCAGCAGAATGTGCATTTCAGCCTGCTTTCCCTCTGTTGAAAAATTTCCTTTCCAAGTTTTCGCAAGTAACTTTACTAAAGGAAGGGTTGTTTGGATCACCATTTAATAAAGTATTTGAACATTTAGAATAGGAAATTAATGAGACTTAAAACTTGTCTTCAAAATTAAATTCATGTATAGCTGCATTACAAAGTACTCTAGAGCAGAAAGACAGAGGGAAATTATTATGGAAGGAGGGCTTTGGTGGATCGAAGGACTGAGGGAAATTATTGTGCAAGGAGGGCTTTGGTGGATCGAAGGACTGAGGGAAATCATTATGGAAGGAGAGCTTTGGTGGGTTGAAGGACTGAGAGAAATCATTATGGAAGGAGGGCTTTGGTGGGTTGAAGGACTGAGGGAAATCATTATGGAAGGAGAGCTTTGGTGGGTTGAAGGACTGAGGGAAATCATTATGGAAGGAGAGCTTTGGTGGGTTGAAGGACTGAGGGAAATCACTATGGAAGGAGGGCTTTGGTGGGTCGAAGGACTGAGGGAAATTATTGTGGAAGGAGGGCTTTGGTGGATTGAAGGACTGAAGGAAATCGCTATGGAAGGAGGGCTTTGGTGGGTCGAAGGACTGAGGGAAATCGCTATGGAAGGAGGGCTTTGGTGGATTGAAGGACTGAGGGAAATCACTATGGAAGGAGGGCTTTGGTGGGTCGATGCCGTGCTTGCCCCACAGGGTCCCTCGTGGCCAGGCTCAGGTGGCTCTCTCCAGCACCCACATGTGCACCGATGTCACCCTCGCAGGTGGCCGCCAGCAGCCGCTCGCACACACGGGCTGGGCACGAACCAAAGAGGCCACAGGGGTTCTCTGCATGCAGTCCTGAGGTGTTTAATGGAAACACCCCGAAGGGAACAGAGGCAAGAAAGACCACAAAACCAGAAGCCCTCCCCAGTTTTATCCCAAAGGCAGGCTGAGCATCCAAAGCCAATGCTCTGAGGGCCAGGGGCCAGGGGCAAGGTTGAGTGACATAACGGGGGCCAATGGGAAAAGGGATGGGAGGGGGGAGAGGGCCAGTGACCAGCAGAATCTGGGCAAAGGGAGAACTTTCTAGCACAGTGTTGTAGGGAGAGATCACTTTTAGGGTAACTTGGGGGGGTGTAAAGTGGACTTAGCCATTGCAACAAATTATCTCTTTTAGAGATAATCCGTTTTTTCAAACTGACTTGCTCTTACGAGTTTGATTGTGTTCATGGAAATTGACAGCTCTGATTCTTTATTTGATTTCATTCACATGATATAATCAACTGGAATGCTACCAGATTGTGTCTCTAAGTTTTGAGTTCCTGAGGCTGAATTTTCTACTGAAGTCAATTTTCTTGAGATGTTGCCTTTCAAAATGTGTTGGAATAGAGATATAACATTCTTATCATGTACTGTAGAGCAAAGAGTGAAAATCATGCTTTAGCTTTCAGAGCTATTCAGTGGACAATTACATCATTTCACAGACAGTTTTCCATATCAGTAAGTAGTTTCTGTGTGTGTATTTTTTTGTGCAGGTCAACTTCTATGTGAGGGTGAAAGCAATTTATACTCTTGGACACAGTGTATCTCTGATTGCTCTTACAACAGGAAGTATAATTCTTTGCCTTTTCAGGTATGTGTTTCTCCTGAGTAAATATGAATGATAAAAAAGCTGTAAGTGTTGTCTGATTGCTCAGACGTTTAAAAAATGCACTGAGTTTACACTTTTTGAAGTTAAACAGCTGACAGTAATGTAATGCTGACTTGATTTATGCTAGCACTGATCAAATTAACAATTTTCAAAGCATTTTACAAATGTATAGGCATTACAGCCCATGTAAGAAAGAATAGTGATTTAGGAGTGATTATATAAAGCATTTTCTATTTGTTTAATAAAATCAACACCTTGAATTGCTCTTGAGAATTAGTGGGATTTTGGTCTCACTACTGGACAAGAGGGCAGCCATATTTTGTGGAAGATTCTGAGGGGTTTCCAGGGGTACTGTAATCAAAGGCAAAGGCAGTCACTACTTCATCCAAGTGGGGCTGTAAATCACAGAATCACAGAACCACCAAATCACCAAGGTTGAGAGAGACCTTCAAGATCATATAGTCTAGCCATCAATCCAGCACTGCCATAATCACCCCTAAATCTTATCCCCAAGTGCTGCATCCAAACATCTCTTGAACACTTCCACTTGTATACATCTAACATTCCTTATTTCAGCTACTGAATGGGATGAATGACTAATCATTTGCATGAGTTATTCAAGAAAAATAGTTTCCTCCTATTTGCAGCCTGCATATATCTCTGAATTGCACAGGAACATGTGATGCAGTCCAATGTAATAGTGATATCTCAGCAAAGGATGTGCATGGCCACAGGAATCACTGCATGTTTGACAACTGTTTAAAATTCAGCCTCATATTATGTCCTTTGCCAAATTCAGGGCTAGTAAGGCAGATCTGTTCTTTATTTTCATACACTCATTGTAACTACCCTTGTTTTAGTAGTTTCAGAATGGATTATACAGTGCTTGTTAAAAATCTCAACTGGAAGCATACTTGGAAGTTGCCACTGCACATTGCCATTACACCTATTGCATCTTCACTCTTTTGCTGCTCATACTTGCTGAAATGCCTCATCTTCTGGCCTATTTCCAGGTGCAGCTCAAGGTGCTGGTTGTGACCACAAAAACCTCTTAGCAGCTTGGTTTCTGGGGATTTGACATAAAAATATTTTTTTTAATAGGGAAATCTATCTTGAAGGGATTGTATTTTAAGGGAAAAGCCCTCAATTTATAGCTTGCTCCCCCTGAGTACTCATTCACTTACTTGGAATGTTTAATCTGCCATTTGTTTGTAAGGCTTTCTCATGGCTGCCAGACTAAAAAAGAGAAGTTTTGCATTCATTGGATGGAAAGGAAAAGTGATCCAATGTTTTAAATGCATTTTTAATTGCTCCTGCCCACACATACATCAAAGGATCAAAAGTCATTATGTGCAAAATACAGCAGTTAAATAAAAGAATGAAATCAGAAAATAATAAGTGAGAGCACATCTGAAATATATCCAGGATAATCAAAGTTGTGTTTGAAGAAAAACACTGGAATGAGTTCACACACAGAAGGATATAATAATCTATGTTTATTGTCAGTTTAAAATGTGAGAGAAATACCACTGGGATCTTTTAGTCTATGATACTGAACACAAGCAAGAGATAAAAGGGAACAGCAAGGCAGCACTGACAAAATGACAGAAAAGGAAAGGGTATGCTCTTAGGTTCATATTGCTAAAAATTGTCCAAAGAGTAATAGAAGTCTGTTCAACATTTTCTGCATTGTACCCTAAAATGCCTCTTTTTAAATCTCTTCATAGAAAACTTCATTGTACTCGGAACTACATCCATCTGAACCTGTTCCTCTCTTTCATTCTAAGAGCAATCTCTGTTTTAGTCAAGGATGATATTCTCTATTCCAGCTCCAACACAGCTCACTGTCCAGAGGATCAAACCTCATGGGTAATAAACCTCATTTTCTACCAAGTGTTAACACTATTTTGTCACTGAATTTTCCTCCCTGATCCTTTTAAATATTTAGTACCAAGATTTCAGTGCAGACAGTTCTTTAGAGAATATAATGACTAGGAGAATGATCTGTTAGAAGTAGCCAGAGAAAGAAGGTTGCAGCACAAGTAGGAGACATTAACATTGTTTGCATATCCATGAAGGACAACTTGTCATCAGCTAAGACAAATCATAACCAGATATAGCTCAGAATAAATATGGCCACTGCATTAATCAGCTGGGAGAGTTGAAGACAAACAGGAGTGCCATCAGCTGGGAGTGATTAAAGGCAGCTGCTCTGGAAGTGCTCCAGCAGCTTTATCAGAGGTCCAGGAATTGGACAGGTATTAGTGGAGGGAGGGAAATAACTCAGGAAATTAAATATTTGCAGGAGTTTTGTTCATTAACTCCTCTGTACTTCTGGGCTGTGACAGAAGTGTTATCATCCCCTGCATTCTTGGCAAGCTAATGTTTACTGTGTTTTCATGCACAGGGTTTAAAAAAATCTCAAGTCTTGCTGTTAAGAGGCTGACCTATAAATGATATTCCTCATTCTCTGTCCCTGTTTTTCCAGTTAAAAATCCCTTCTAATTTTAATTAGGTACAATTTAAGCTTGTGAGAAAAAAAATGCAAGAAGACATTTTTGTCTTGATGAAGCCATATTGTCCCAAACCATAAATTTCATAGCAGTGTCTACCAATCTGTAAATTGGAATTCATAATCTGGGATATTTCTAATGGGGAAAAACAGGAACTGAGTTGGTAGACCCCAATTAGGCAAAGTAGGTAGTATACAGACTGCCAGGGGTAATCAGAAGTTCTTAGGTCCTTGAAAGACTATTCAGTGGACTCTCAAAATGCTACTTGATTTCTGCAATTTCATTTATTCTCCAGTTATCTTGGCTATAAAGCCTTATAATTTCCTATTTAAATATGTCCAATTTTGTGAACTGCTGAGTAATTTCTGTCGCATTGTATGTGGGATGATGTGGCACCAGCTGGGCAAGGCTGTTCTGTCTTGTCCTGGCTTGGTGCTGCCTTTCACAGCCCAGGGGGGTTGCCCTTTTTGTCACATGTGTGTGGTGTTCCACAGTTCTGCTGCACTCACTGAGGTCTAAAACACTAAAACACACATAAGGCACTGTAATTAGCCCTGGGTCTGCATTACATGGAGCACTAATTTTGGCTAATTTTACTGATAGATACCTTCACTGTTCAGCATCTGCAAATACAGCTGAAACAGAATTACTTGCAGGAGGAAGGGAAAATACTTTGATGCAAGATATATAAATTGAGAGTGTAATACAAGGGAGTATTGGAATTTATAAGGGATTACAAAATTTTCACTGCTAATTGGATTGTATGGAGTGATAAGCATAAAAGCAGATTTCAACTTGCTTGAAAATGTCAACTTTTCACACATTTTGAAATGCTTTTTTTTATCCATTTTACATTTTCTGGCCCATTGCTGATCTGCAATTGGTATCCCTTCTGTGGATACAAAGTCCAGAGGTAAGATCAGTCTTACCAAAGCTAGCTAGCTTTCTAAACTTGGTTGTAGGCAGCTGAAATAAGGTGAAATGAATTCAGACTCTGCCTTAGTTTTCTGTATGTGCATGTACATAGACATGAATACAGACATGTATGTTACTTGGGGTGCAGTGAGGTATCTGAGACATCACAGGGGGCTGATGGATACAAAGAGGTATCCATAAGGAGGTCTGTGCCCCTCTGGCTTAGCAGCTGTTGACTGCATCTCACTTCTTAATAGACATCTGTGTTTAGAGACATGAATCAGCCACTAAAAGTGAGTAACTTACCTGCTTGGGTATCTGGTGTACTTGGAATTTTAACAGAAAAATTGAGGTGTGAAGGGTATTTAAACTGAAGAAGTGAGTAAAGCTGGCAGAAACTAGAGATTTTATTTGGTCCAGTTTGTTTAGTCTGTTACATTCACCATATCATCCCATTTCTCGACACATTCTCAGTCCATATGAACATTTTCATATTCAATTCTCACATCCCAGATTCCTGCTGGGAAGTACCAAAGTAGCAGCAGCCAGCACTGTGGAACATCAGCAGCAAAGACATCTGAAAATTAATTCTGAAGAGCAGCACACAGACTATAAGTATTATTTTTGACACATATGTTTTGTTAACTAAGAAACACTAAAACATTTTCTAAAAGGAAAATACAATTTTTAAAAGTCCAGTCAACTTTTTCTTCTAAGTCTACTTAGTCATCATATAAAGTTGTATTTTTCACTCAGTTTCAAATTTAGCCTTGGAAACTCATAAAGCAGTTTCTTTGTTAACTTTTACTGTGTTAGGAAGTCAGATGAGGTTTTAATACATTTATTAGACTCCTAGTAGATGATCATTTAATTTTATAGCCATTCATTAACAAACTTGCAAAAGTGTGGATATATTGATAACCACCATATTTTTCAATATTTATCCTATGAAGTCTTCAAAATTTCTGAGTGAATTTGCAATGAGAGTCATCTAAATAATTTTTAATAACTCATTTTCTTTTATATATACAGTAAAATTTACAATGTTACAATTTGCTTGACGGAAGACAGAAAATTCTACTGGGCCTGGTTTACCAATATTCCAAAGACAGCTAAGATTTATAGGCTGTAGTAGTAAAAATAATATGGCATCTTTCCTGCAACAAATTTGATCCCTCTTCTCATATTTCAGGTGGGCTGCAAGGCAATTCTGGTGTTTTTTCAGTATGGTGTTATGGCAAACTTTTACTGGCTCTTAGTAGAAGGACTTTACCTCCACATCCTCCTTGTGCTAATATTCTCTCCCAACAGACACTTCACAATCTACCTGCTGATAGGATGGGGTAAGAACTCCCACATCTTCCAGTAATGTTCTTTTTTCTGTATGTGAGTGTCAGTCAGGTTCAGTATCTCATACCAAGGTGGTTGAGCTGTCCCTGTTTGTGACTCAGAAGTTCCTCAGTTCAGCTCCAGCACAAGTTACAGCTGCTGTAGCTCAGGAAAGAGCAGCCACAAAACTGCTGGAACACCACTGCTGGCTTGATTTCTGGCACAGCTTCCAGCTGTGCCATCTGCACCACACCCAGAGACTGCTCTAGTGCAAGGACTGCCATTGCAAAACATATGATTCAGGTGTCCTAATTTGTGAGGAAAATTAAAGCTTAGCTGCACAGTCATCCTATGTAATTTTCCTTTTTGAAAAGCCCAATAATACTGTCCAACTAATATTAAATACATGTATTCCCTTCATTTACAGAAAGTGGGATGATATTTATATGGAACACTTTAATACTGCCAGTAATAGGTGGTCATAAAACATTTGGGTGTTGCTGGGAGATGAGAACAAACCAGTGTGTGGACAAGGTTCCTTATGAAATGATTTATACTTCATTTTTATATTGCAGTCCTTGGAGGTGCATTGGGAATGCATAACTTGTATCTGTTTCCCTGTAAGTCACTCTGACACCTTGCAAGAAACCTACCAAAGGCATTTTTTTTTTGCGTATTAGTAATTATGGCTGCATTTTTATAATAAATAAACCCACTTTCCTGCAGTCTTTGTTTCTAATACATTTCTAAAATCATGTAGCTCATCAGGTGGGCCTCTCCATTCACTGAACTGTTTACTATATGCTCTGTATTTGGGCAGTAACTGGTTACCAGTAGCATGAACATTTTTATGAGGACTTGAATTTTTGTGATCATTCTCTAAACTCCTTTGGCATTTTTCAGGAATTCCTACAATATTCATTATTACGTGGACAGTGACACGGATCATTTTAGAGGACACTGGGTGAGTGTGTGAGAGAGAAAGCTGTAGCTAAACTGAAAAATCATGCCCTACATAATTTCAAGGCTTTCTTTGCAAGACCTCTAAATCAAAGGCAAACTCCTTTATCCTTTGTCATTATGATTACAGAGGAACTCTGAAGTGTAATTAATCTTTAATCTGACTAACCTTTCAGAGGACTTCAAGTATTTGGATCAAAAATGCTGAGCCCAGGGTGAAAATTAAATATTCAGTTTTTCAGGCAGAGCTTCAGGTTCAGTCTCACATTTGCACAAACAAGTTCCAGGCATCTATAACCTGAATATCCCACAAGAAATGATGTCATTTCAATTGCACCTGTCAGCTGCTTTACATCTTCCTGCTCGCCAGAGGTCAGAGTTAAGTGCACTCTGGGGAAGTGCCCTTACACTAAGTGAATCTAAGCTTTATTCTTAAAAAGGCCAACATCCTCTATGATGTCTAATGGTATAGCCCAGTGGGCTTGATGTTTCAGATGATTTCATAGAATCATGGCATGGATTGGGTTGGGAGGGACCTTGAAGACTGGTTAGTGTCAACCCTTCTTGCCATGGGCAGTGATGCCACACTATAGAGCGGGTTACTCAGAGCCCCATCCAGTCTGGCCTTAAACACTTCAAGGGATGGGGCATCCATAGCTTCTCTGGGCAGCCTGTGCCAGGGCCTCTTTGCCCTCACAGTAACTCACTGGTGAGGCCACAGCTCAGGGCCTGTGTCCAGTTCTGGGCCACTCAACACAGGAAAGACATTGAGGTGCTGGAATGTATCCAGAGAAGGGCAGTGGAGCTGGTGAAGGGTCTGGAACACAAGTCTGCTGAGGAGCAGCTGAGGGAGCTGGGGATGTTTAGTCTGAAGAAAAGGAGGCTTGGGAGGGAGCCTTGTCACTCCCCACAACTCTGAAAGGAGGCTGTTAGCCAGGTGGGAGTTGGCCTCTTCTCCCAGGCAACCAGTGACAGGATGAGAGGAAACAGCCTCAAGCTGTGCCATGGGAGGTTCAGTTAGGACATAAGAATTTCTTCACAGAAGGGCTTGTAAAGCAGTGGAATGGGCTGTCCACAGAAGTGGGGAAGTCACCTTTCCTGGAGGTATTCAGGGAATGACTGGATGTGGCCCTCAGTGCCATGGTCTGGTTGACATGGTGGTGCTTGGTCAAAGGTTGGACTCAATGATCTCAGAGGTTTTCTCCAACCTAAATGATTCTGCAACTTTATGAGGGAACAGTTTCTTCCTAATGTTTAAATCTCTCCTCTTTTGTTTTTAAACCATTCTCCCTTGCCCTATCAGTATATGCCCAGGCAAAATGTAATTTTCTCTATTTTTTATAAGCCCCCTTTAAGTGCTGAAAGGTCACAGTGGATTCTCCCTGGATCCTTGTCTTCTCCAGGCTGAACAAACCTGACTTTCTCAACCTGTCTTTGTAGAAGAGGTACTTCAGCCCTCTGATCACCTTCATGGCCCCCTCTGGAACTATTCTAATAGGTCCACATCTTTCTTATGCTGAGGACTCCACACCTGGATGCAGTTCTCCTGGGGGGGAAGTTGAGTATGCATATTTAAAAAAAAATATGAAATAAAATTAACGGGAGGAAATGACTGAATGCCAAATTCTAGGCTAGAATAGGCATTATTTCAGTGTGCTTTGTTGTGTTTATAAGAAATGCTTCTCCTCACAGGTCTTGCTTGCCAGATGATATTAATGTCAACATGATTTTCCCTCTTTTTTTATAGTTGCTGGGATACAAATGAGCATGGTGGTCCCTGGTGGGTTATACGAATACCAATTTTAATTTCTATTATAGTAAGTAAACTTGGAAGTATGAATTATAGATCTGTTCAGCATTGTGCAGTGGATATATCCATTATTCTTTACTGCCAGTTACAGATAGGCAAGAATTCTGTTTTAATGAAAAGAAATTGTGCTGCAGGAGAAATGTTAAACAGATGCCAAGGCCATTAAATTTGTTGCCTTCAAAATTTATCTGCCTCCTATTAAATGAGCAGTTGCTTTTATTTGTGTGTTGTTCTTTCTTTAACATATCTCCTATTTATGAGCCTGGAGGAAGCAAAAATCTAATTATACTTTTCAATGAATTGCAGATTTGATTTTGTGTGTAAATAGATAGTCCTGCAATTGAGAATCTGATATTAGTCATAAGAAAGTATGGCTATGTATGTCTTTCTTTAATTGGTAGCCTACTGAAATATTTATTGAACATGAAGTGTTTGCAAAATAATACCATTTGAGAATGTTTCACAGGGCTTTTCCTGTTTGAAGCTCATTAGAATTACTGGAGTAGTGTAATAATATTCCTGTTCACTGTAATGACTGTGTAATTAACTTTGGGCATAATATACTACAGTTATATGTCCATTTCTGAAAACAGTCAGAGAGAAAATTAATGTATTTTAGATACACTTGCTTCATTTTTAAAATTTTAGGCAGAAAATCTAGGGCATTATTAGATTACACAGGATTTCAGGAATTTGCATTATGCTTGGGCTTGCCTTTCAATCTGTGCCTGCTGAAAATCATTTTGGGAGGAATTCCTGTCATTGCCATCAGAGTGAATTCTGCAATTTGAAGAGAAAGAAGAGTAGGCCATGTGTGTGAAATTACATAAAGTAAGGCCTCAAAGATGTTTTATGTTATGAAGAAATGAGCATGAAACAGAACTACAGCATGATGGGAATACTCACACCTCAAAGGAGCTGCAGAATGGGGAATGGTCCAGAGTGAAGAAAATATGCTGGAAGATAAAAGCTAAACAAACCACCTGGTGTTTACAGGAAAGTCTTTTTTTCTGGGTGCTCCATTTGAACAGCTATCTGGTAACCAGCTGAGACTTCATGGGCCAGAAGGTAGTGCTCCTCCAGAGCAGTCCTGGAAGTTATCCCAGGGCACACGGGCAGACCTGAACTGCTGCTGGTTCTTAGTGAAGGCTGGGAAATGAGTTGTGGTTTAAGCAAATGGAGTGCTGGTCAGGCAGCAAAAGTCTGATCTACCCAACAGTATTGTGAGAGCAAGTTCTGATACCATTTTGCACAGTGGGAATTACTTCAGTTAATTCAGTGTGTCAGAACCCTCCCTGGCATTTTCTCCTGCAAATTTGGGCTTGAGAGAAATCACTTGGCAGACTTTCACACTTCATGCTGTACACACTTCAGAGTTGCTCAGTTGGATGTGACTGTTCCAAATTAACGTGCTGTTACCCTTATTCTTTCCTTATCCACTAATACTGGCTCCAGTGCAAATGGCAAGTTAATATCCCTTGGTGTGTGCACTCTGCTGCATTAAGTCTGCAGATACAATCTGCAATAACAGGCTTCTGTCTGTTACCTTTATAGGTAAGCCTCTAAGTAATCATCTGCCTGAAAAAATGTATGTTAAGTTCAGCAAAAGCCTATATTTTCTAACATTCCTTTCTTATTCTTTTTAAAAAACAGATATAATTTTCCTAAATTTTTATTTCATCCCTGTCAGTTCCTTTCACTAACCTTCACCTGTCATTTAAAACAAAATATTAAATAGAGAGGGACATGTAATTGCTATGATCATGGTTTATTTATTAGTAGCCCAAATTTTACATCCTGTGTTAGAGAAGACACAGAAATTAATTTAAATTAAAAAGCTTGGAACCAAATTTTTAGGAGAAAGAGGAGGACTTCCGCCATACATGAAGACAGAGGTTTATAGCAGTGAGACAGACACTGCCTAGTTAGGTACCCCACCTCCAGATTTTGTTCTTTGGGATGGGGTTAGTTTAAAACAACAAAATTCTCATTGACACAGTGATAGAAATTTTTCTCTAGATTAACTTATTCTAAGATGTGTGCATTTGATGCAGCTGTTTCTGTAGCTGGGGTTACAGTTTTTAGCACACATTGTTGCTCTGAAGATACAGATTCCAGCTGTTCCCTTACTTCAGTATGGATGTGCTATGTGTAGTGTGCAGTTTTCTAGACCACACCAAAAATCCAACACCAGAAGGAATGGTGACCAGAACAGGCCAAAAGTCCAGGCTGAAGAAATAATGGGAGTGAGATTTACAGTATGCTGAGTTTTACACTTCAGTTTTCTGGACTGATTAGCTTCTAAACATAATAATTTTTTATGCAAATGTCTTTCTATAAAGTAAAATATGAAATAAAATACAAAATAAAATAATGCCACTGTTCCATCTTAGAGGGCTGTCATGAGAATTAGACTGCAGGGATCCAGCTGGACTAGATGATCTCCAGAGGTCTCTTCCAACCACAGCTATTCTGTGATTCCTTCATTCCCAATGTCACCATCAATATCCAAGGCAGTCAGATACTTGTGAGAGGCCCTTTTTGTGCTTGATTGGAGTAGACAGATCAGCTGCACAACAATCTTCTCTAACCCTAATTCAGAAAATACTGAAAGCTGAGCTGAGGAGCAAGGCAGGGTCAAAACTACATCTGCACTTCTAGTTGTGAATCCATGTGACAATTTAGGACAATTTGATTGCAGCAAATCACATCCAGTGTCCCATCCTGCTGGGAAGTCTGTGCTCAGCTGAAGGAGTGGAAGGAGGATGTTCCTGAAAACTGGGGCTTTTCCAGCCAGGGCAGCACTGGGGCATGCAGGTGTTTCTGCACATGGCAAACCTGGGGCTGCAGAGCACTGTGGGTCTGGCACTGCAGACTTGAGGGCCTCTGGAGGGAGGTGCCCAACTCCCACTGCTGATTTGATCTTTTATGACTTGATAAGCATTTCTTTTTGCTGCATATTGAGTGGAGAACTCAAAGGTCAAATTCTGTTCTATTTGTTTTCTTTGCAGGTGAATTTTATACTTTTCATTAGCATTATAAGAATCTTACTGCAGAAGTTAAGATCTCCAGATGTTGGAGGAAATGATCAGTCACAGTACAAGTAAGTCATACTTTTAGATATTATAAACAGAACCAAAACAATCTCATTAAGATTTCATCTGCTGAAAACCAACATCTGCTGTGTCCCTATAATTACATTTAATTTAGAACTACTTTTAGATATGGTTTAATAAATACAGCTATGCTGAAATGGAGATAAGTATATTTTTTTCTAACACTAAATTCAATAAAACATATTTAATTTCATAAAGACCAACAAGCTATTCTTGAATTTGAGTTTAATCCATGAATTAATATGCTGATATAAAATATATCAAGAATATTACCTTTCTTTTGATGCATAAATGTTTCATTTTGACATAAGAAAAGTTTAGGAATCAAAAAAATTTCCTCAACCTCCTAAAAACCTTTCTTTTTAATTTCTAAAATACTTAAATATATTTTGAGAGCTGAAAAGAACTCACATTGTGACCAAAATTTTTTTAAATTAAGTATAGTGTTTTATATTGATTAAAAATGCCACCTTTACTCTTCTAGAAGAAAATGGTTGTTTCTGGCTTAGATCAAATTTATTTCTGTTCAGACTTTCTTCTTTTATGTTTTGGTTTGAACATCAAATTGTAAAACATCCCTTTATTTCCACAGCATTAAAATCAAGGGATATTGGGGTACAATTCAATTACATTGCTAAAATTGCTTTTGTTCCTTATTGCCCTGTTATTGTTGTTTATTATAAGAGCTGCTGGATATGTTGTAATCTGCAATCAAGTGTCTGTTGCAGTAGGTCTTATTTTAAAGCTGAGATGCAGACAGTGACAGTTCAGGTGTCAATGTGGTGCTTCAGTGGCAAAACCCAACATGAACACTGAAAATCCAAAGCTGTGCGAGTGGCCTTTGAAAATGTGCTCCTGGATAACACCTTTACTTAATTTTAAAAATACTGAATTCCTGTTCTAAAAGCTGATAAATCATGGTATGCAGAAGGAAAGAATATCCTTAAAGCCAATAGAAGCAGGACCTTATGTGTTTTGTTGACAATGTAAAGTGTTAGATGCAAAAAGTGAAGAATTCAGATGTGCCACAGAAAAGTCAACACAACAGGACTGACAGGCACCTTTGTTTTGCAGAGCTACAGGAGCCTTTTGTGTTTGCTGATCCAATTATCTAAACATGTGGGAAAACTTAATGAATCTAGATGAAATTGTGTGAATGCCACATTATTATTTGGCAAAATGGCCAGCCTATAGGCAGGAAATTCCTTCAAGTTTACATCTCGTGACCTAAAGCTTTCTTTTCCTTCCATGTGGTATTTATTTACCTTTTGAAAATGGTTCATTCCTTTCCCTTCAGTCCCACCCTTTTCCATAGTTTACTGTAGCACTTCATAACATGAAATATTCACAATAACCGCAATCTTGTCCTTCATTATTCAGCCCTGCAAATTCTTTGGTTTTGGCATTTGATTACCTGATTAAGTTTGTATTTCTGGTCTTTAGCTGATACCCGTGAGAAAGTAGATTAACCTCCTTAAGAAACTGCATCTACAGAGCAAATTAAAGACCTGGGAGGTTCATTTTTAGAATTGCAAATGCATTGTCTAAAATGCAGAGAAGAATAAGGCTATTTTGTTTGTCCCTTTCTTTCACTAAAATATAAATCCAGTATAGAGAAAGTAGCATCAACTAGACAAAAGTTATTAAACCAACCATGGAGTAAAAGTGAACCTAAAATGAATACTACTCATGCAAGTCACCATTTTTCTTCCCTTCCTCTGAAACTGCTTGTACCTTGTTCCATCCTTTTTGTTGTTCATTTTACTTTTGCAGTGGATAAGGCTAAATTCAAATAAAATCAGTTTTCCATTTCACTTGGGAAACTGGAAAATTTGCTGCCAGTGTCATCCCCTACAGCAGTAAATGAATTTCTTCTGCTAAGGAAACCCTATTTGTCCTGCTTCTGGTATCATCTTTAGATGTGGAGGAGACTTACTATTCTTGAGAAACTTTACTGCCAGAAATTATTATTTCCACATAAACAAATGCAGCCTCTGGGAGATTATGAATAAGTCAAGGCCATGAAGACTGAGAGAGAAAAAATAAAACTACTTGAAATACCTAAACTTTTCTGTTAAAATTGGTGAATTCACAACAGCATCTTTTCATTGTTGAATCAAGTTATATTCAACAAGACAGTGAAGAATTATGGAACTCAACATTATAACTTCTCACATTTTATATGATACCAGATATCCAAAATTGTGCACGACTGGCCTAGTATAATATATAAAACTGATGTTATTAGAGTGAAATAAATGACAGATAAGGTAAAAGTAGCAATTTATCATTTCAGTAGTTTCACAAGCTGTTTGTCAGAGCAGTTCTGCTTAGAAATTTAAAGATCTCTTTCCTTAACTTTAGTAGTGTCTTCTACTAAAATGTGTTATGTAATTGACAACACTGAAAATTATTTAATGGTGTATGCTTAATAACATCAGCAAAGCTATGAAGTTTCAGTATTTGGGGCTCATGAAAGTCTCACAGTTGAGATTATTCTGGATTACATTTCCTAGGTACTGTTTGCATACTTTGTGTGTGCAATGCACAGACTAACCATACAGTTAAGGAAAGGAAATTAACAGCATCAAAGGAGAGATTTTACCTTCCATGCTTGAGGACCTGTCAGTATGACTTTGTAGGGAGGCATCCTTCCTTTTCACTCTGAACACTCTGAAGTTTTAATGCCAGGTCAAAAGTATTTCGAGAGATGGGAGCAGCTCATGACACTTCGTGGTCCTGTGGAATAATGCAGGAGAACCCCATGCTCGAGAACCATGCCAGGAAACCAGGCTGGGAAGGGGCTGTGTGTCAGACACAGGGGAGGACAGGTCTTACACCCCTCTGCTCTACAGAGGGCAACTGGAAAAGGGGCTTTTGCAGAGGCCCTGCCACCTTCCTCCAGCTTTTGGCAGAGTGCAAGGTCACCAAGAGAAAGTACAACGTGGAATTGCAAATGCCAGAGTTACTGTGTGGGTAATCCCATTGCAAACCTGAAAGGAAAACAATTGGTAATAAATTATTGTTACTGTTTATAAATCCTATATCATACGAGGTTTATGTAAATGACATTGCATGAAGTTCTTATCTCAGTAGAATGAGCTCATCATTAAATTTCAGCTTTTTCTCTTTTCTTTACCCAGGAGACTTGCAAAATCCACGTTGTTGCTTATTCCATTATTTGGAGTACACTACACAGTGTTTGCTCTATTTCCTGACCGCAGTTCCAACTATTATAAAATAATCTTTGAGTTGTGTTTGGGATCTTTTCAGGTAAATTTTAAGGTTTTTATTAAAAATTTTTTATTGACCTAGGTGAGTGGTGCCTACTAACTAAGGAATATTGTCTCTTTCCAGGGGTTGATTGTTGCAGTCCTGTATTGTTTTTTGAACAGTGAAGTAAGTCTCACCTTTCTAATGAGAATGTTAAATATTGGTTTTAGTAAATGTATAAGTGCCTCTATAATTCTGCTCTGATACATGAAACTGTTTTAGAAGGTGTTTGCGTTCCCATTAATGAAATATATTTGTGACAGTTTTCATGCAACAGGAGAAGTCAGTGTAGTTGGGTGAAGAGTTTTAAGAGCTGTTTAAAATCTAATTCCGTGCAAACTGTGATGTTAGTGTCTTCTGTTATTTAACATGATCTAACCTAGCTCTGTTAGAAGCAACATGGGCTGTGCAAGTGAGGTGCAACAAGCCTGGAAATTTATCCAGATCTTGAAACACCATTTAGTAAGTATTTAGGGCTAATATTCTGTCTGTATCTAAACCTTAGAACAGCAACAGATTTTCAGAAGTGCTCAGCATGTCATAGTTTTCATAGTCTCAACTGAGAAAGATGCAAGGAATTCCTTTTGATTTCAGCCACCATGCAGAGTCTGACAGAAGGAATCTGTCTGAAGAAGACACCTGCCTGCACAGAGAATTAACATTCAGCTCTCCTGAGTGCTATTCTGGTCTTTGGTATTCATTAGATGCTTGATTTTGGGCTAATCATTTCATTTTATGCCTTGAGTATGTGTGATAAATAGCTTGATACCAAAAGCTAATGTTGCAGCACAAGTGATACAAAACTGATTTTTAAAGTGGCCTTGAGGCATCTCCTCACAGACAGCACAGGCAGCCTTAGCCTCAGTTATGTGACCTTGGTAAAAACTGATTGGACACTCCAGAGGGAAGGGATGCCATCCAGAGGGACCATGACAGGCTTGTGGAGAGGGGGAAAACAACCTCAAGAGGTTCAACAGAGCCAAGTTCAAGGTCCTGCATCTGGGTCTGTGCAGTGCTGACTGGGGGATGATGGGGTTGAGAGCCCCCAGAAACATGGCCAGCAGATCAGAGAGGTGAATTGTCACCAGTAAAAGACAGACATGGACCTGTTAGAGCAAATCCAGAGTGTCACCAGAGGAGGCCACTTAAATTCTCAGAAGGCTGGAACAACTCTCCCATGAAGACAGGCTGAGGGAGTAGAGATTGTTCAGCCTGGAGAGGAGAAGGATCTGGGGAAATTTTGTAGCACCTTAGAGTACATAAAGGGGAGATTATCAGCAAGATGGCGAAAAACTTCTTAGCAGGGCTTGTAGTGACAGGATAAGGGATGACACTTTTAAACTGATATGTGGTAGATTTAGGAAGGAAAAAATCTTTTCTGTGAGAGTGATGGAGACACTGTAAGAGATTGACCAGAGAAGCTATGGATGCCCCATCCCTGGAAGTGTCCAAGGCCAGGCTGGATGGTGCTCTGAGCAACCTGGTCTGGTGGAAGGTGTCCCTGCCCACGGAAGGAGGTAGAACTACACAATCTTTAACAGTTTGTACCAATCCAAACCATTCTGTGATTCTGTTCCTTGAGAACCCTGTGTGACAGCCAATAGACATGGAAAAGTTCCTCACATAAAAGAGAATTTTCAGCTCGTATTGTGCATTTTCTTTTGCACACAGGTGCAGGGGGAGTTGAAAAGGAAGTGGCGGAGTTTGTGCTGGAAGCAGACAGCAGGCAGAGATTACAGACTCCACAGCTCGTCCATCTCTCGAAATGGGTCCGAAAGCGTTTCCCAGCTCCACCGGAATTCAAGAGCTCACTCATTTATGCAGACAGAGACCACGATGATATAAATGAGCTAGGTCCCCCAAAACATGAAAAACTGTGGGATATATCATTCAATATGCAGCTTGATGTGATATTTTATAAAATGTACAGTTTCATGCTTTGCTTTTATACATGTTGGTATTTGGGGTATTGGTTTGTGCAGCCAACCTGTTAATAACAGAGAAGCCTGCCCCATGGATGCTTTCTGTTTTGTTTATATGGTACTCATATTAATTCTGGTATTTTCCTGTGGTTTACTAGCTGTAACAATTCAAAAATTCATTGTCCATAAATGTCCCTTTCCTTTCCAACACAGCTGCAAGATCAATGCAGAGTATCCTGCTCAGTACAGACTGCTTTGGCATATGTAAATTTCTTACACTTTATTTGTACTTAAGGAAACATTGCCTTAAGGATTAGGAAATTCTTTTCTAATTATGGAATATAAAATTAGAAAAAAAAAGACCATAATTAACCGCAGTGGGAGTTTAGTGTGCAAATCCAGGAAATAATGAACATGATTTACACAGGGGGGAAACAGTAGTAATTCTAGGCTAATGGTATAAATTTCAGAGATTACTTTCTCTAGAGTTTGATTCCAGTCTGTTGTTACTTTCAGAAGTGCCTAGTTTAATGTTTGGGTGCAGAATGTAGGGCCACCTTTATAGTCCATACAGAAAAGACTATCAGTTTTGAATAAAACTGCAGAATTTCCCAATAGTGCTAATGCAATCATCAGTTGTTTTTCTGTTTAAAGTCAGAGATTTGTGTTGATCTTGCATTAAGCAATTTTCTGACAAGGTATGTTTTACTGCTAAAGCAGCCTGGCATAGGATAAACAGTCTAGGATAGCACATTACACCTTGAAAATACCATTTTTTACAGGATTATCACTGAAATATGTCTTCAGGACTACATATTTGACTGCAAAACACAAGGACTATTGCAGTGAAGTTACAACTCACATTTAACAAAAAATGTAAATTCTTTTAGGTTTATTCAGTTCTATATCTATCTGAAATGACTCAAAATCTAGTCCTGACCATGACTCCAGAAAAAAAAAATAGACAGAATCCCTAAAAATTACCATAAAAGGCATAAAGAAGGAGTCTTCAACAATGCCAAGCCTCTTATGTAGCCACTTCAAAAAAAGAAAAAGGCTGAGAACTGACAGAGTCTTATAAAAATACAAAGAACATTTCCACTCTTTAAAATAAGTAAACCAAATGATGTTTTCTTCCCCTGTCACGTTTAACCATGTCCACCCTGCATTCCAAGGGGGAATACAATGTATTTGCATGAGTACCTCCATTCAAGCTGTTGCCCTCTTATTTCAGATAACAGATTGTATGGAGCCAGCAGAATCCAAGGTCCCTACTCTTGTCAGATAAAGGTAAGAACAGCAGCAAGGGCATCTCTTGGCAGGCATAGTACATCCTTGAAAATATTACCAAAATATTACTTGAAAATATTACTGGGAATATTGTCAGCAGCTGTCAAAGTGTCCCTACAACTCTTGGTCTGATTTAATCCAGCTACTTATCAGTCAAACACATTTTTTTTTAATTGGGGTTGCCCTGGAGTGATACAAAGTTTTGTCAGACCAAAGATAGAAAGGGGCCCATGCAGTTCATGTGACTCCTGCAGGTAGTGTGGTATTACATGACACCATTAGGTATCATTTGAGTTACACAACAATCACTCCATGAATAGTTACTCACAAAATTTGAATGTGAAGAAGCTATTGATCACTTCCAGATCATTCAGAGTGTTTTCTGCTTGGCAAAGTAACTATGAGATACTGGATTCTGGAAGTAGGCTGCCCAAGGACATTCCCATGGGGTCTTAAAGATGTTCCCCTACACATGTATTTAATGAAATATATTCCCAAAGACTTTACACTGAGGAAACACTGCTAAACTTTACTATTTTTCCTGGATCTCTGGAAAAACTTATCACAAACTCAACTGCAAATTTATGAAGATCCATTGGAGCTTTGGGAGTTGCTTCTATACCTAAATTAAACACATCCATGCACTTCAGGCTTCTTTGTGTGAAGTGGCATTGGGACTCCTCAGCTCCCTGAGATGTGAGGCACAGAATGTTCTTTTTTTCCCTAAATTTCTAGGGTTGAAAGCACATGTGATAAGCATTCAAGTGTGCTCATCTTTTTGCTCAAATGAAGTTCTGTGAGTAAGTTGACACACAGACAGAATCATAGCACAGAAATAGAGGTCTCAAGCAGTCATTTCCATCAGTCTGTTCTGCACAATGCATCACCAATTATATGTGTTTATAACACATTTTATCCTAGAGGAGACTTTGTTTTAATTAAGCGAGCATGGAGAAAATCTCCACTTTAATTATTTCTGGGTTATAAAAAAAAAAAGCCTTAATAAGAAAATACATTTTATATTGCAACAAACCAGCATTGCTTCCTTTAACAGGGTGTAGATACGTTTGGGCTTTGATTCTACTTTTCATGTACAGTGAAATTCCACATGAGGCAGTGAAGTTTTGCCAGCAAGAGAACACAGAGGCATCACTAAGTTTGTAAAGGACTGTGTGGACATGCAAAGAATGGCACACAAGGGACAGAGGTGCAGTATATATTTTTCTTTCAAACCAATGAAAAGTACAGTACTTTGCAGCATCTCATCCCTTTATTAAAAATCTAAATACAGATAATCTGAATACTGTCTTGTGAGACAGTTTAACTGCATAATGCTTTGTGTAGAGGACACTGTTCTCACTTGCTTTGGCTCCCAGAAAATTTCTGATTTCCAAATAATTTTATGTAAAGTTACACCATCAACCCTATCATCACCAGTTTGACTTACAGCTGCCTTTTCATGCACAGATACACATTATATAAACATTTCTGTAAAAGGTGCAGAACAGTTTAACAAATTTGGGCTTGATCAGTGTTTTGCATCTTTACAACACCCAGAACAAGACAGCTTCTCATGGTTTTGTATTTCATTGCATTTTGCCAGGGAGTATGGGATTAGATGCTTCTTCTCTGGGCTGTGGTGACTCTAAAAGAGTCAAAAGAGCAATGCAGTGAAACATCATGGCCTTCTGTCATCCCTAATCCTAGTTCTCACTCAGTCCTACCAGCATCAGGGGAGGAAATAGAGGCTGCAAGACAAGTGCAACCTTTCCCTGCCCCTCCCTTTCTTTATTCCTTTACTTCCTTTTTCCCTTTGGTTCCATCAGGGTCCAAACTGACTTGCAAACTTTTCAGAGCAGGAAACCAGGTTTTTTTTGTCCTTCCCCACTGAAAAACCAGTAGCATGGCTTGTATTTGCTGAACAAGAATGGTAATACAGTTCACTCCCAGTACAGTGGTTAATAGTTGTGCTTTACCTCCCCTGGAGGCACCATTAATTCTGAGTGATTTCTGTCAGCAGTACCTGCTGCTGATGCCTGAGGAACACAGTGACAGCTTGCTCTCCACTTACTAACCACAATATAAAAATATATATGGACACTGACTTAAATTTTCCTCTGCAGAGTCAATTTCAGCTGGGTGCTTGATAAACTCAGGTGAAATTCATCTGACCTGGTTTTGGTGTCAAAAAGCTGTGTATTTGTCTCTGAGCTAAAGACTCTTTTAAAGTGCCTTCCATAGTCATCATAGAGAAATAGGCACTAGCTGAAGAAAATTCCTTCCATGTTCAGCTGGGTGTCTGGGGTAGGTAAGCTGGTTTTCTCTGTACTTACTATAAAATGAGCCTGAGGTAGCTGGCTAGTACTTAAATCTTTCACTCCATGTTCTGAATTAGCTAAGATGTGTCCCTCTAGATTGTGAAGTCCTCTGGGTAATGTTACATGGATACTTCTTCTTAAGCCAGATAACAGGTTGGCCTAACTCATCCTCCAGGAAATGTGCAGTGTAGTTCAAAAGGTCAGGCAGTGGAGGACCCCACAGTCCATTTGGTCAGCTGTCCCTTCCTTCCATGATAAAGCCCATAGTTTTATGTCCCATTTTGATTTGTCTGGCCTCAGCTTCCAACAAATGCTTGTTGTTTTGGGTTAGGTGTTTGGCTCTATGCCTTTTGTAGAAGGGCCATATGCTAAAAGAAAGTGCTTTAGAGTAGCCAAAATTCTCTTCCTATCATGTGCTGCAGGTAGCCAGCTGAGGAATACCCAGTTTGTGATGGGACTGTACTGTAGCAGCAATAGATAATTGGTGGCAAATAGCACTTCAAAAAGCCTTCTACAGTCGAGTTGGAGCCAGCCTACCTCACTCTGTAGCATCTACTCCACGTCCTGATTCACCCCAGGCTTCCCTTTGCCTTTAACACAATGAAGGGGAAAGCAACAGGCATAGACCCTCAGCAAACCAGAGACTGTCTGGGGCACATTGATGAAATAAGGCATTGCCCAGTGCCTGTGTCACACACTCCATGTGCAAAGACTAAGATGAATCATCTGCATCACTTGTCTCCTAGTTTTCTAAAAATCATATTCTGTTGTCTGTGAATTTGCCCAGTTCAGCAAAGTGGTTTGGGATAAAGTCCAAATTCAGTCTATACAGATTTTTTTTTCAGACATCCCTAATGAAAGATCAAGTACTAAATATGTCTGATAAGAAGAAAGACCTGGCAAGTAACCTGCAGAGAAAGCTGCTATGTGGATAAAGGGTCACAGCCTGAACAATTACTGTCTGTGCATAGTGATACAGGAAATACTTTACCAACAGCAGTACCTTTGTGTTGCCATGAGTGCCTATATAAGCTGTGGGCTGCAGTACTACCCTGATGTGATCAAATACAGAAGTTAGGATGCAGTGCTATTCTGTCGATGGAAAAAAATGTGTTTAAAGAAACAAAGCTGTTCTAACATGTATGTTACAAGAAGATAATATTTAAAAGGAGCATTCTGTGATAGGGTTTAACCACTCTGTGTTGAATCTGGTTCTGCCCAATAATAGCAGGTTGTAGTTAAATCTAAGTCAGGAACATTTCCATTGTCAGCTAAAAAAGGTGACTGAAATATCCCACACCCCTTAATTTCCCAAAGCACTGTCATAACTTTTTGATTACCTGCAGCTTTTTTTTTTTTTTTGTCCTGGCACATTAGTATGAGTATTACTTCAAAATTCTGTTTTGTCATCTTTGTTATAACTTTATGTTTGTCAAGTATGGTAAAAATTAAAGATTATGTAAATGAATGTGATTATTTTTTACAAAATGTACAGATTATGATGTTGTATAGATTGATGTGTGTAAATAGATTTCATACTGTAATTCTCTATGGTTTTCTTCTGGTTTTACTTTTTTGTTCTTTTCTGGTTTCAGTTTTTAATGTCACATACCTAACAGCCTTCTCTGAGATGTTATATATAAAGCTGTGAACAAATAAGTGTTTACATCTTTATGCTCTACAGATAATAGTAGTCAATAACACCAAAATGGACTGAAGAGGAATCAGAGAATAAAAATTTTAAAAGTTTTGCACAAAAATTCCATTACTTATGTTTTTTAAAAATTGTGTAAAATCATGTATTTTTCTTACTGATTCAGTGGGTCATGGTCATGCTGAAGGATGTGGCTAAGTTAATATTTCACTTTTTAATTCAGCAGCTGTTAGACATACATGTAAAACAAAAACAGCCCCTAGCTTCACTGAGCTTTCTGCAGTCTAGATGTGCTTACAGGGGCATGAGAATATGGCACCCACCTAGAGCAGATCCAGGTGATCCCATATGTTGTGTATGGCACCATCTCCATGGCCAGCAGCTATTTTTGATTTATCACAGCTTGCTCAAAACTCGACTGCGCAGTTACCTGTCAGAAGTACAGTATAATGCAGTGAGAACAAAGGAGAGACAACACCATCTATGATGGGGGGGGTTCCTAAAAGATACATATCTACTCCTGTACCTGTAATGGGAATGGGCACAGGGAAGAGACTGGAAGTGGTGGGGCCAGAGAGAGAGGGGAGTACATGTGGGGGAGGAGGTGGCACCTCATGGGGCAATACTTGGCCCTGGCAGCAGCACTGAGCAGGGACAGGGGATGGAGCCCTGATTTGGTGTCTCTCATGGACCAGAGAGCCCGTCCCCTTCTGTGTGTGTCTCTCTGAATCACAGAAGCCACACCACCCAGAGGGCTCTCCTGAGCCTTTGGGAGACCTGAGCTCTCATCCTCTCCCACCTTATGTGAGCACTTGTAGGAGCTGCATCAGTCTGGACCCTTTGGCCACTCACAGCATGTCTGCAAAGAGCTTCAGTGTCCTCGCCCACATGCATGTCCTCTCTGTCTCAGAGCTAAAGGGGCAGCCCCACAACCAGATCACCTTGAGGTCTGCAGGTGAGCTGCTCTGGAGCTGCTGAGCAGGACAGCCAGGGGCAGATGAACACAGACACTGGATCAGTTCCCATCAGTTCTGGGAACAGCAGCTGCAGGTTTCTGTGGCAAGTCAAATGGAGAAGTGGATCCCTTGCAAAAGTTCTGGATAATTAGAGAAATGGTCATTCCCAGAATGCAAGCAGGGTACTGTGGAGGGGAAGAGTAAGGGAGCCTGCACTCCAGAAGCAGCTAAAAAAAGCAAAAACTTCTCTGGCAGCTCCTGCATGGTCACACTGGGCAGTGTCAGCTGCAGGAGTCTCTCTGTACTCACGTCTCTGTACTCAGGTCCAGAGACAGCTGCAAATACAGCACAAAGCTCCCTTTCCTCTGATTGCACCAAGGAGCTTCTAACTGGGACTTTGAAAAGGTTACGGAGATCAGGAGACGGGAGGGTGGAAGAGTCAGAAAGACCATCTGTCTTCATTTCTGTAAGAGAGCTGAACCAAAGAACTACAGCAGATAGTAAGATAAAAGGTATTGCAAACTCTGTGTGTGTGTGTGTTTAAGTTTAGTATGGATTGTAGAATGAGGTTACTTTTAAAGAATACCTTAATATAGATTGGGATACATTATGAGCTAGCTGACATGCAATTTAGGTTGACTTATTGTATCAAACTATTTAATAAGTAAGTTGCATCAAAATATAGGCCTTTCACACAGGACAAATAAATATTTTTCATGTAATATCCTACAAAGTACCCTAGGATATTCCATTAAATATGGATGTTGGATTTGGAAGACAACAGAAATTGAAATGAAGAGCTGTGCTTTATGTTGAAAGCCTTCTGGATGTCTCAGTTGGTGCCTTTGTAATTGAGACTGCTTCTCAACACAATCCTGTTAAACTGTGAAATTCTCTGTTCAGAGAGGCTTTGTTTAGCAATAGCCCTTGGCCATTGCTTATCCCTGGTTTCCTGCTTATATTCTTCACCTGCTCTTAATTATGGCCTTGGGCTTTGCCTGCCTGTCCCTGTAGGATATGAAAAAATACTGAGGGAAATAATGAGGGAATCAGTAAGCAAGTTTATAACAGTATAATTAATAATGGATCCTGACTACAAGGGGATATTTTGCTATACAGAACTGCATTCACAAGAAGCAATTTGAAAATTAAAACATAATCTGAGTAATACACAAAATTGTGCTATAGAGGATGGTTGTGCCTTAGCCGGGTGATTAATTGAACAATTTAATCATTCCTGCAGATTATAGCTTCTGTTATTCAGAGAAGTACCAAAATCATATGGCCTGTTTCAAAAAACACTTAACTTGACCTTATTACTCAACAACAAAAACATGAAGAGAAACAGTTTCCCTCAAATACACAACATCTTTAAAAAATCATTTTCATTTTGCCTTTGAAGGCCATAACATCCTGTTTCATGGATTAGGACAATAATTTATCAATTTAGACACTTGAAAGTACCATTTTGTTTTGAAACATATGGAATTAATATTGTTAATAAGTAAGGGATTTTTTAAATCTTTGAAAAGCCCAGCATATGCCTTGACCAGGGTATAGCTCTGGTTGCTTGTCCTGATGCCTCAAACATGAGCTGAGAGCAGCTTGAAAGACACAGGCAATACTGGGGGGGGTTTGTCATTTAGGCCTGGCACATTTCTATGTAACTTGAAACACCACAATTAAGTGTTCTATTTATAATTCTCCTTTTTGACTGAATGCAGCACTAAAAATCCAGCCCAAGCACTGCTCCCTCCTCTTGGGTATTTCATGCCCTGCCCCAGAGGAGGCCTTGCCTGGTGCCCGTGAGGTGCTACTGTGGGGAGCCCCCTGTCCCCACAGAGGGTTCAGTGGGTCTGCTGCTGCCCCTCACACTGTCCCCCTCTCCCTGGCAGTCTGACAGGGCTGTGTATGGATATATTGATGTTTTCCCACTCTTTCAGCCACTTACGAAATCTGAATCTTAATTTAAACTGTGAGATCCCTGATTTTATTGTCCCACTCTCACCACATCCAGTAGGAAGATACTTTACAATCCCTTCTGGCTTCACCACAGGGAAATACTGAGTTTACAACAATGCTATCAAACATGCTAATGGATTTAAAAGATTAAAGTTCAGTAATGACTGTTCTTGGATGCACAAAAATCAGCAGGAGGGTTTTTTTATGGTTCTAAAACCTATATAAGTTTTCTTATATAAATAAGTCAGATATTGACTGGCATCACATAAACTGAAGCTGGAAGTTAGAAGGTTGGTTGAAATCACCAGGGGAGTTGGGTTTTGAAAAAAGCTTCATGGCATCTCAGGAAAATTCCACTTTTAGATTCCTGTTTATATGGCTTAGGAGGAGTAACCCATTATGAGTCTAATGCAGCTGGGGATTAGACCTCATGACCCCTGCACTTCCTACACTCCCATCAGCCTATGGGATCCTAACTGCATTAGTATGTCCAGTTTTGAAAAAAAACAGGAAAAAGTCAGAAAGAAATTTACAAACTTTTACAAATTTGAGCATTGAGACAGATCAATTAGTCACAAAAATCATTAGGTTTTGATCTGTTGTCAACTGCTATTACAAAACTCACTATTAATGCTATTTCAGTCACTTATTTCAGCGGTAGATTCAGTCTGGTGCTGCTCCATTGTGCCTGGATGAATGGAAACTGTTGTGACGCAGATACTTTGGAAGAAATCTGAGTGCTATAAAGAGATTTTAGTCTCAGTTCATCTTCTTCCTCTTTTGTGCTCTGTATTCATCACAAGCCTAGAAAAGTTCTTCCAATTTCCTATTCATATACTGATCCATGAATAGTACAACTGTACTGCTATATATGTTCTCCAAATGTCTGGGCTGAATAGTTTATTTCCTCTGAGCTGTAATTATTCATCTCAGCATTTGGCAATGTTTTCAAGTGGTTTTAACTTTCCTCATGCACTGTGTCATCAGGTTTCAAAAATAGTGGTTTCTCTGGGCAATCTGGATACTGAAGTATTAGGTGGGCTCATAGGGTGGAAAATGGCTTCTGGCCTTCACAACTAACTTGTGGTCAGCTGCTTTAGCACATTTAAAAATTCAGATTAATGCAAAATAGTGAATTAGAAGAAAAACATCAACGAGAAGGACATGAATTTGGGAAATAAATTGAGGTAAAAGCTAGGATCTAATTTTGAGGAAATACAATTATGCTCTAGGACAATGGAAGTGCAACAGGTGAGTTGGTTTGGGGAGGCCACGTGTAGAACCAGGTGGGTGGGAAAAGCATTGTGATAGGAAGTGGGGAGCTCTGCTGAAGATTCATTTGAGTCAATCACTTTTTGAGGACAATTTTCATGAGTAACTGTAAATGATCTTCCTAAATATTTTCTATTGTGTGTGTGTGAAGCTAAACTACAACCTAAATTTTCGCAACTTGCACTGCAAGGAAAACCTGACCAGTTTTGCTCCAGTTTGCAGCATGGACACACAGCCTGAAAAATTTAGATGTCCAGGTACAATCCACCAATCAACTGATGGTCTAAATTCCTGTTCTCTTATATAGAAATTTTACATATTTTAAATGATGTGAAGGTTATTTTTTAGCTCTCTACCTATGAAAAAATGAAAAATTTTCTGAGTAAATAATAGAATTGCAAAGCACTAATTCATCTTCTAAGACAGAAAAGACAAAAGCCTTTCACCTCATCAGACCAAGAAAGCATTTTTACACCAATAAGCCAATAAGGTAATACATTTTGAGGACATTAAACATAAATCATTAATATTGATCTCATTACCAAACTTATACACTGTGGCATTAACTATGTCAGCTGATGTATTGTGTATGCTGTAATTTCCACAGCCAAAATCACGAATGAAAAAACAATATTCTCTATACTTCCATATGTCTTGAATATTTATTTTATGATTCTCCCAAACTATAACACAATAATTTTGGCTTTCACTCTTCTACAAGTGTCCAGTTTGTACCTATTGAGTTGCAAATGCTTCCCTAAAGGTACAACCCAGTAGCCAGCAGGCTGCCAACGATCAAAGTATAGCTCAACACCAGCTAAGTAGGAAGTCTATTTTTGAGCACAACTCATTAATTTGTCCTTCTGTCTTCTACCTTCAGTTTTCTACTTGAAAATAGTTAGCATTTGGTTTTGTTATTAATACAAATTAGAGTTTGCCATCTGCCCTTGTAAAACCATGGATTTTGGATATGCAGAGTCAAATTCCTGCAAGGTAACCTTTGGCCTATCCCAGCCTTATCTATGTGTCTGCTATTCCTGACATATTTATTCAAACTGTACTTCCTGTCCCTCAGCAACAGGCTCTGAACAATCTTAAGAGGGCAGAAATCCTCTCAGGGCAGTGGTCACAGGCTGGTGAAACACCTATGCTTTGTGTACAACTCTTCCTCCAATGAGATCCACAGATGTCATGGTAGTTGTTTGAAAGAAATTAATTGCTGCTCTAAAATAAGTCCTCTGCAATATGTTTCAGTTCATCTTCTGCAATGAGCAAAACCTAAAAGCATCTGGATATCTGCATACCCTATATTTTTATTGCTTTTAAATATTCACATTTTCAGCTACTGTATTATTGTATCTGTTGGGGGTACAAGTGACAGGTTGGTACTAGCTGGGAATATGTGCCCATTTCCTACAAAAGAACCACGTTCTCTCAGGCCTGTATAAGTATCCAGCTGAGCACATCTCAAGCTTTAAGCCTGTATTTAAGTCCTAAAACATCATCAGAATTTAGGATGCTAATCTGGTGTTTTGCTGACTAGTTTAGAGCAATAGTGCTTGCTCTTCCCTGCTTATGCTTCATGGCTTCCATGGTGCAAATTATATATGATCTTGAGAATCCCTTATCAATACTTACCCATCTTACAGCATGTTTGTAACTCATCTTTTGCACTTCACTAGGAAGGCAGTTTCTTCTTGTGCAACATTATGAACATTTTATGGTGGTGTACATATTTCCCTTTAATTTATGTGGACGTGTTTGCTGACACTGGTCTCTGGATACAATATTTATGGTCTCTGGATATATTTTCAGAAATGTTATGGCAGGAGGAAAACAGGGTCACAGCTACAGCTGTGACAAGACAGTCATGACACCCTTCAGGGAAGAAAACAGATTGGAACACCAAGCCAAGAGGGCAAGTGCCAGGGCAGGGAGCTGGAAGACCAAAGTGCATCAACATGCAGCTGGAATGAGCCTTGAGCACCCACCCTGCCATGGGCAGAGCCAAGGAGATACCACAGAGCCTCCTGCAGGGGGTCTGAAACCCTTTCTAAGTGATCTTGGTGTTGACATGAATTGACAGCCCACCAGAAGAGCATAAGGGGAGGGCTTGGATCAGCTGCTTCAGTGCTAAGGGAGCTCTTTTGAAGGATTTAGTTGACTTTTTTCAGTGAGTAATTAAATCACCCTGATCTTGTCTGGGGCCATTGGACAGCAGTGCAGACATCTCCAGACTTGCAGTAGGACCTCCCAGCTGTGGGCTCCAGCAGGATCTCTGGCTCAGACATCAGAAAGTCTCATTATCATTGCTCAAATTTTCTGTTTATTCTTTCAGATATCTCCTCACAAATGTTTGTTTTAATTTCATGGCAGTTACTTAAATCAAGATGGCTTTTATCAAAGTTAATTACCAAGAACTCAAACTTGAGAGATACTTTGAATACTCCTACCAGGCCTATGACTTTGTTACTGTGGAAGAGGAGATTTTGAGTAAATTAAAAGCAGTCTCCCATTTTGAGGGTACAGGACCAGCCGAGATGCAGATGGCCATTAGGCCAAATTTTGTTTCTTCTTTTCTTGGTGAATAATAACTTGAAGCAAGCTTATAGCAGAATTTCAATTGACAATAAACAAGTAAAGATTCAGACAAACAGACAAGTCCATGTAGGTCCCAGTATCACTTAGCATTCTTTAAAAATTAGCCATTGTAATGTAGATGAGGAATTCAAACAATTGGAGGGAGAAGCCCACTAGATTTTCCTTGCAACCTCCAATGCAAACCTATTTTTAAAATGGTTGTATGTTATGGATGGACAATAAGAATAATAGTCTGTAGCACTCTTTGTACAGAATAATAATAATCATGAATGACATTCACATTAATTCCTGCTTTTTTATAAGCTTTGTTTCCTATATATAATTTTTCTTTTGTCCTTTCCTGTGTCCCTCTGCTAACCCAGCAATATTGTTTGTGATTTATCATATGATGTTTTAGTACCAAATTAACAAACCCCAGAGATGATGCCTGGACACTGAAAAATAGATGTAAATCACTGACACAGGACACATGAATTAGTGCAGAAGTTTCTGTGCACTTAATGAGTGCACTTGGGAATGGTTCAGTGTATTTAAAGTACTTAAGGATGTCCACTAAGTCACACAATCCAAATGCAATAATTGTTACTAAAGCCATGTCTTGGATGGGGAAAAGGAAGAAAGCTTGGACTTGACTTTTTCAAGTCAGCAGTGATGGAAAGACACAGATTTGCTTACAGATAAGATTAGTGTTCCAGAAATAGCTATATGGGCTTAGAAGTGAGGGCTTTCTATTTATCTGTACACTGTTCAGATTCTCACAAATTTATTTCAAATGCTGTTTTACTCCAAGAATCATTCCACTGGGTTCTATGAGAAGTCCTTACAAAGGGAAATAATTGGTGTAAAACAAAGACTGCACCTGCCTGTTATAAACTGAGTATAAAGTGTGCATATGTCTGCTAGTTTTCAAGAAGGGTTTTTTGTTCATTTATCTATTTGGAATAATTTCTGAACACATTGTTATAACATAGATAATACAGCATGCCCTACTAGATCAAATTAATGACCACACATAGCAAAAGCTTCAGCACAACCACACCTAAACATTTTTATTCTACAACCTCTGCTTGGTCTCCTTCTAACCCAGGGTTCCCCACTCACACCCAGCCACATGCAACACCCAGCTCCCTGTGCTGCCTTTTAACTCCTTCCTAACACTCTCGTGAGACTGATTCTCTGTTTGCCATTCCTATCCCACTGTAGACCATCCTTTCTAAAGGGTAATTTTCTTTCCAGCTCTGTTTGTTGAGCTGACCAGTGCATTTTCTAAGTGCAATATTACCTTGCTATGTAGCACACTAGTTGCATAAGTCTGAAGTCTCCAAACTAAGTTATTGCAGTTCATTATTGGCTTCTGGGCTGTAGCATTTCCCTGTGCAGCTCCCTGCTGCTTTCCTGCACACCAAGACATTTTCTTGCTGCTGCTGATGGCTGGAAGATGTTCCTTGCCCTTCCCCAGCCCTTGGATTAGCAGTTCCCTTGCTGCTTACATGGTTGAAATCAATCCAATGTACTGATGCTTTTGTTCAGGATTTCCACTCCCAGAAGAATAAAAAGCTTGATCATACATCAAGTGTCTCAGACTCTACTGTTTCAGAAACTTTACAGATTTGCAAGAACAAATAAAATTGCAAAATATCAATTGAATGTATTTAATTATAAAAGTTTACTTTGGCTCCTTCTTCCCAATTTCAATGAAGGTGGAATTAAGTTTGTGATGTTAAGATGAAGTTTTAAGATTATCCAGAGCAGAAGCTTCATCCTGACTTCTCTTGCTTTTTGCTCTCTACATAAACAGGACCAGAAGCTAGAATTTTCATGTATTCATGCAAGCTAGAAAGCCTTGTTGTACCTGTTTTTCTGTTACAAAACCTTGCTTTTTTGTTTCTGACTGTTTTCTAAGGATATTTATTTTCCAAATAAGGAAAATTTTCTCTTTGGAAGTGTGTAATAGTTCCCATTTTATACTGCTATTCACCTTTTTTGCTTTCATATATCATGTCCTTTTGAAAATGGTTAGTAAGGCTTTTTGTAGCATCATATGAATAATTTTCAAAGAACATTTTTTGCCAGATTCAAAGCTGTTTTCTCCCTGTGAGGTTGTGCAAAGATCTAAAGATATCACAGGTGGTGAAATTGAAACACAGCTACTTAATTTGACTAATATTCCTTTCCCTACTATATGTTATTTAGGACCCATTGCATTCATACCCTTTTCCATTCATGAATAAATCCTGGGCATGTTGGCTGTGTTTGTAGGTTTCAGTTCACAGGATTTCTTTCTGAGGGTGACATCCAGGATTCAAAAAATGTGGCATACCCCAGGTATTGCCAGCTCTGATTTTGTGAAAAGACCAGCTGACTTCTGAGTGGAGCTGGAAGGGGCAATTGAACTGGGTTTGTTGGAAAGGAGGAAGATTTTGATCAGGCAGTTGATTAAGCAATCAAACTGTTTTGTTAATGATCCCACAGGGGCTGTCAGTTCACATTATGTGTTAGATTAGTTTCACTGGAGTGGAGCTGAAAGCTCAGGGTTGGTTTCTGCCTCTCTCCTCAAGAGCAGGAGCAGGTGGGGGGTGCAGAGCAATCTTCTTCACAAGCCCCTGGGCCAGCAAGGGAAGGGAATGGCAGGGCTGTAGCACAGACACAGGAGGTGCTGCTGATCCATCTCACCTTCCCTCTGGTACCTTGGCAAAGGCACCATCCTGTCTGTGGATGTCTATCCCAAAATAAATCACCCTGCAAAATATGGTTATCTTTATCTGAGAGCAGTTCTGGGCTCTGTTTCATCCTGTTGCCCTGCAAATGGTTAATTTGGCACACTGAGGGTTGTAGACAAGGGAAACAGAATGGGAAAAGGGGGGCAGAAGCTGCTTCAGCCAAAGAGAAAGGCTTGTCACTGTGCCCATGAGTAGGGACAATATAAAGTCCTACCTGTGGCCTTTCAGAGGAGCTGCAAGTTGAATCCCCACAGAATACAAGCAATTGGTAAAATATGAATATAGAGAAAATTTAGTGGCTTCAAAAGAAAGGGCTGAAAAAGATGAAAAGTAAAAAAAAAATAATTTCACCAGGTGAAAGATAAGATTATACTAATATTTCATGGTAAAAATATGAAGTGCAGGAATAATTTAGACTTCTACCAAGAAACAGAATAAGTTCCAGGTGTAGATACCCTCCTATGCACAGTGATGTAATATAATTTATATGCATTTTTTGTGGCTCTATACTGTCCCAAGCAAATCTGTCAGAGTACTTGAAAAATATCAGCTAATAAATTCTCACTGTTTATTACCTTGATAGAGCTAATCACATTTTTCCTAGGAGAAAACTGGATATTTCTCATTTGCTTGGATCATACAGGAAGTCTGTGGCAGTCCAGGATATAATCCAGATCTTCTGAATCCCAGCCCTTCTATTTAGCTGTAAATTCAGCTTTCCTTAGGCTTTACTTGTTTTGAGTCATACCTTGTGCTCTAAAATAGCCTACTTCTCCCTTCTCTCTCACACCACCTCCCCCTCCAAAAAAAGTTAATTCAAAATAAGATTAAGGATATGGATTTTTGGACCAGTGAAAATTTGCATAGAGTTGAGGCCCAGAAATATCAGAAGACTGGCTGGCTTGATACTGAAAAGGAACAGAGAACAGAGAAACTTCAAGAGCTATACAGACATTTCTGAAAGTTTTAAATGGACATCTTAAAGGGTTGCAGGTAAACTGTACAAGATGAGACGTGCTGTCATTAACATCATCTATTCTCTTTCTGGGTGACAGGGTAAAATCAGCCATTTGTCTGCTGGTTTTCACCTGTTCATTAAATATGTGCTAGTTTACTAAAACTTTTGTAGACTGACCTGGACTATTCTCATGAAATAATTCTGGAGAAGAGAGAGAGTCTTGAATTTCTTGAATGACAAAAATTTTTACTCTCTATTCCTTCCTTGCCTGCCATCAGATTATCAGCATGGTGGATAATCTCTCCTACATTATTCAGAGCTTTGGAAGAAAAGTAAAAACATAACGTTGAAACATATCCTACAGTCCAGACTGCAGCCACCACAGAATCCCTTCTAAATTTGGTTTCTTGATATTTCCCTTCTATCTTACTTTACAAAAAAAAAAAAAAAAAAAAAAAAAATTAGTTGAAATTATTTTCCCCTAAATTTTGAATTTGTGATGAAAAACTCCCAAAATAGTTTGTGTTTTATGACACTTTCTACAATTCAGAGATATAAGCAGGTACATCCCAAATCCTAGCTGACTCCTAGTCCTATCCTGCTCTTTCAGCACACTTTTAAGCTAATCTTTCCTAAGCACATCACTCCAGCAGCATAGAACATCTCACTTAGAAACCCACATTTTCTGAAATTAGTGCTTATTTCTATAAGGGAATACCTTACCAAACACCTTCTGAGACTGCAAAGTCTCCCTCAGAGTTGCAATGGCAGTTCCTAACAATGAATGTGACCAACACAACTGTCAGTCATTCCCTCACTCATTCTCACAGAAACACAGAAATATGGTTGGAAATGATGTCTGGATCCCTAGTCCAGCTCTCCCCTCAGAGAGAAACTCTTGCCAGCTTGGATGACAACAGCTTTGGTTTTGTCTGGCCAAGCCCGGGAACCCCCAAGGGTGGCACTTCATAGCCAAAGTTTGCAGTAACAGCCTTTTTGCTCAATGGGATTCTGTCTCATGTTTAATGCCCGTTGCACATGTTTATGTTTAATCACTCTCACATTTCGATCCTTCAGTGCCATGTAGCTCTATTTTGTTTACAAAATAAATCTCTCTATATGGATAGTCTTTTGTCTTCATGTTACCAACAAGTTTCATTAGTAAATTTCCACATTTCTGGGCCAAGACTCTATGAATTTAATTCATTATTGTTTTTAAATAAGATTTGTCTTAAGACTGATTCCTGAGGAATTCCTCAGATATCTCCCACCCCCCTAAATGGGATTCCCTGCCATTTCAACTTTTGTCCTACAATGCTTACATTAATCCCCATCTTCTGCTTCCTAACTCACATTTTCAGTTGTCACCCTTGGTGAAATGGGACACTGACCATGGGCTGACTCCTGTGCTGATGGATTAATTCAATCAATTGAATTAATTATTGTTCAAAGCTTTTTCTCAGTTTTTCAAATCTTTTTCTCATAAACACATATGGCTACATTATGTTAGCTATTTAAATTACTAGAAATGCGTTTTTTATTTTCTTCTGGCCATTAAGGGAGCATTCTTCGTGTCTCTAGCTCCAAATTTTTTCAAGAAGGCAGCAGAGATGTCCCTGAAATGTGTTCTATTGCAAATGATGACAAACCTGGTTTACCAGTTCCCATGTGGCTCTGGAAATGGGAGCATTTTGATGGAGTGCTTGAAGTGTGAGCTTCAAGTGAGCTGCACATCACATAACTTGTGGTCAAAAACCATGAGTAGCATTCCATATATGCTAGGTAACTAAAAAGAAAGAGAGATCAAAAATCATGTGAGCAGATGAGATAACAGCTTTCACGGCTTCCCCTATTTCCATCCATTTTGAGGACTTTGAGAATTTTATGACATCATGACTAATCCCACTGGCTGTGGCTGGTTCATTTCCACCCAAACCCCACTTAATTTATTTACCAGCCCTCCTGGCAGTGCTGTGGGGCTGTCCTGACATGCAAACATACTCTAATGATTTCCTGACTTAGTGCAGCTTGAAAGCAATCAACATCACTTTTGAAAGTTTAGGTTATGTTAAAATTAAATAATACTTGAACATCAGCTTCTTCTCTGTTTGATTTAACTGGGGAATATACAGATATATATTCCCAAAGGAGTAAAATCTAAGGCTTGTATACCTGGAAGTATGGACCTGGCTCAATTCTCTGTAACGGTGCAGCCTTGCAAGTCAGAGTGGGAGAAATTGCCCACAATTTAAGAAAGATATTAAACTATTAGAGAGTGTCCAAAGGAGGGCAACAAATAGCTGAAGGGCCTTGAGGGGAAGCCGTGTGAGGAATGGCTGAGGGCACTTGGTCTGTTCAGGCTGGAGAAGAGGAGGCTGAGGGGAGACCTCAGTGCAGATAGAATTCCTTTTGAGGGGAAGAGGGGGCAGGCACTGATCTGTGGTTACAGGACCTGAGGGAATGACCTAAAGTTGTTTAAGGGGAAGTTTAGTTTGGATATGAGAAAAAGGTTCTTCACCCTGTGGGTTTTTGGGCACTGGAACAGGCTGCCCAGGGAAGTGCTCACAGCTCCAGCCTGACAGAGCTCAAGGAGCATTTGGACAATGCTCTCAGACTCTTGGGGATGCTGCTGAGCAGGGCCAGGAGCTGGACTCGATGATCCTTGTGGGTCCTTCCAGTTCAGCTGATGCTGTGATTCTGTGATCAGCTGCTGTGTGAGCTCATCAAGGAACCTGTCATGCATCTCCTGGAACCTCCTTTGCCTTTCTGGTCCCAGTGCCCTTTCTCTGCTGATCACAACTGAACTTCCCAGTTTTGCTGGACTGGAAGTGCAGTGCAGAGGACTTGGCAAGCTGTCTGTGAAAGGGATGCATTCCAGCCTAAGGAAAGCAGGAGTTTAGCATTAAAGACTTCATAAATAATGATTTGCTCATAAAGAACAAAAATAGAAGCAGAATCTCTCGGAAACTCATGAACATTCGAAATGGCAGGAGCCATGTTACCAGCATCTGAAATACATTCAAATTGCTTTCAAATACATTCAAATGTTGTGGATCAAGGATCACTAAATTACATACTGGAAGAAAGCTAGTGATATATAAAGTAATGAAAAGAGCCAGAAGTGAACATTACTAAATTTCTTCATAAAAAACAAGTTTCTATGACTGACTCATATATTATCAATTACATGTGTTTAGAGGCTGAATTTTAAGATTAAAATAGTGTACTAAATTTAACTGAGTTGTTATCTTTATATTCTTGCAGAAATGTTTTTCCCTGGCAATTGCAGAGAATAGGAAGGTATTTGTGTGCATGGCTTATGATAACATCTGCTCTTAACCTGCATTTACTGCTTATATAAATATGTGCATAACATTGAGGATTCTTCCATTCTTCTAAATATTTACTTGCCAAAGTGATGCTGTTTAATTCTTATCTCCAAAGAGCTTTATTTTTACAGATGCATTTTCATTTCATAGAGGTATTATTTATGTGCAATGTGAACTGAACTTCCTGATGTCTTGGAGCAGGATGTTTCAAGGTGGTTGCAGCCACACCAGTACATATGAGATACAATGACTTTCCCTCCCTCAGTCTTGGTTTATGCTTACCTGTTAATAACTTTGTGGAGAATGAGAACATAAATGTTATATGGTATTGACCCAGGGACCAGCCCAGGTGATTAGTCTGCCTCTGGCAGGAGCTTGTGGTAGATGCAAGAGGAAAAGGAATGGGGAAAAAACTACAGATAAATGTATTCTTTCCTGTGTCTGTTCTCCCAGTTTCCAACTCATTTTAAGCCTGGAAGCAACTTGAGTCAAAATTGCATCCAGTGTAAGAATTGAGTCCTGTCCTTCATTTACTGAACTGAACACAATTATATCTTTTGACTGCCACAGCATCCTCAAAAATCTGAGTACTACAATTTGTCAGAAAAAGTAATTGTTTTTGTTTTAACACTGCAATTTAATAAATTGTGTCCCCCTTAAGTTTTCTGCTATGGGAAGTCATGAATAATACTTCTCTTGTTGCCCCACTCATGAGTTGGCTCTAGAGACCTTCTCTGCAGTCATCACTCCTCTAAACCAGGTAGTGCCTGGAAGCAGTCCTGGGTTTGGCTGAGACTGAATTAATTCTCTTCATAGCAGTCTGTAGGGAGCTGGTTTGGACTTGTGACCAAAAGAGTGCTGATAACACAGGGATGTTTTAGCTGAGCAGCCTTTACACAGCATCAAGGCCTTCTCCACGTCTCACGCTGCCTCACCAGCAGGGCCTGGGAGTGCTGGGATGGGACACAGCCAGGACAGCTGCCCCCAACTGACCAAAGAGATGTGCCATACCACATAATATCTCAGTAATAAAAGCTGAGGGGAGGAGGAAGGGGAGACCTTTGGAATGATTTTCTTGCCAAGTCCCTGTTATGTGTGATGAAACTCTGTTTTCCTGGGAATGACTTAATGCCTTAGTTAGCCCATTAATTTCTGCTCTCTCATACTAGGTAGACATAACCAAGTGTCTCCAGGCCTGCTCTCCAAGGACAAGTTGTAAGGTGTTTTGAACCATGATAGTGTGCCCCAGCCAAACCATCTGTAGTTATTCCTATTGGAGCCCTCAGAGAGAGACCAGGCTGGAATTGCCCTGACCGGCTTCACCTGGCCCTCCACCTTCAGGTGTAGCAGGTCAGCTCCTGGAGGGTTTTTAAGCCCAGCCAGAAGGTTCAGGGGGAAGAGAAGGGTTTGTATCTGCTTTCTGTCTTGTTGGTTGGATTACTTGGACTAACTTGGCTGCTGATCACTGGATGGGTTTTGTTGCTGCCATCATCTTGACTCTGCTTGCCTGGATCTGGAGCATCAAGGACTGAAAGGTACTGAAAGATAAACTGTGCTAAATTGGAATTGGGAAAGGAGAAGCTGAAAGGCTGAAAATACCTAAACAGCAAGGAATAGGTAAAGAGGACTGTGCCACACTGGATTAGGAACCACTTGTATTATCTGAAAAGTATGTGTGGAGCTCTTAGACAAAATAAAGAGACCAATCAAGTAATGTGTAATCTCATGCACAGCAGTTGCAAAATGTATGTGTGCTGTATTATAGATAAGTTAGTAAAATGTATAAGTCCTGTGTTAAGTAAGTGTAAGTAAGTGAGCTATTTGGGTTATGCATATGTAGAAGTAGTATAATGTGTAAGTATAGGATAAGTAAGCATATTACACAAAAGAGGTGATAGTAGTTATTATTGCACAAATTAGAAGATGTCTGTGTTCCTGCATGATGCCCAAAGAGGTGATGCATACTTTAAACAGTAAGACGCTTCTGTGTAATCACATTGGTTCTCTGTACAGAAGTGCTGAGTTCCCACAACACTCAGATTGTCCTAGGCCCAGAAAGTACAAACTAAAAGCCTTTGAGAGGGGGGAAAGCTGAGGGGAAATTACATCACTAAACTGAAGCTTTAATTGGAGAATTAACCCTGATATGCAAATGAACCAAACCTATAAAAGTGTGAAGAACTCATGACCTGTTGTCCATCTGGGGGTCCATCTTGGCAATAGCCTGTGGCTCCCCAGGGTACCTTTGAAGGCCTTTCAAATAAATACCTCCCTTATTCCCTTACTCCTGTCTAGTCTCTGTTTTCAAGTGGCCTCTCAAGGCATCAGGCTGAACACCTGCTGCCCCTGGGAAGGGAGGAATGGATTTCTTGTTTTGCTTTGCTTGTATGTGTGCCTCTAATTGTTCTTGTTAAACTGCCTTTGCCTGAACCCGTGAGTTTTCTCATTTTCCCTCTTCTGCCTCTGTCCCTTTCCTACTGAGGGAGGGTCAGTGCCTGGCTGTGTGGGGCTGAGCTGCCTGTCAGGCTCAGCCCACAACAGCTCTTTAACACATTTCAGTGCAGCAGATGCTCTGTCCCTCTGGTCCTGCTCCTCTCTCTGTGTATCATCTCTAGTTTTGCTGTACCCCCTTTCCAGAGGGAACCAGAGCTGCACATAGTGATAAAGAAATGGCTTCACCTTGATTTCTATGACTTAGTGATGATTTCTGTTCATTAAGAAATACATACTAAGGGATCTTAATTAAAGATCCTTATTTAATATTTTCTTTGACTTTTGACCATCACTGAGCAGCAAGACAGCATTTTCACAAAATTATCTAAAGGCACCTTTCTGAGTGAACACCTTTCCTGTATTTGTGGCTCATTTTATGCCATATAGACCTACAGGGGTTTTACTGCCCCCTTTTGACAGGCATATCTTCCAGAACAAAACTGACTTAAAGCAAAACAGACCTTCGAAAAGGAATGCATCAGGACTCTTTGAATCTCATCCATAATGTGTTCGATTTCTTCTTTTCAGAGCACACTACCTTGGAAGCTTTACAGCACAGAAGTCCTATGAATTTACATTAAATATTTGAGTGAAAAAGAATTACTGAACTTGAGTCTGAATCTTTCTGTCAGCAGAATATTCTTTTCTGTAACATTTGGTTTCTCTTTTTGTTACATGACCTAGCAGAAGTATTTTGAGTTGACTGAAAAATAATTTATAAACAGCATGTAAAGAGTTGTATACAATATACGTGTATTTTTACATCCATCTCCCTATGAGCCTTTCACTTTTTTTCTCATGTGGTTTTGCATCTATCTTAGGAAATCCTGCAATTACAGTCAAGTAAAATCAATGCAGCCCTTAATTAGAGTAATTTAATTCCCAAGGAAATAAGAAAATCCCCACAACCAACCAAGAGCAAAAAAACCCAGCCAACCAAACAAAAAAAACCCCAAACCAAACCCAATTACTGAAAACATTTACTTCAACTACAAAGTTTCGGTGTGGTCGTTTTGCAGAGCTTGTAACAGAAAGCCTCTTCCTTTAATAGAAATAATTTTATCTAAATAAACAAAACCAGAATTTCTAATACTCAAATACTAGCCATAACTCCTTTTTACCAGTCTTTTCACTTTTCATCATGATCAGAAATGTTTAAGAGACCACAAGAGGAATTTCAGTTAAAAGCAATTCATGCTTATTAGTTTATCGTGGACTATCAAAGAGTTTAGAAATGGAGAAATATGAGCAGGTGAATAATCTCATAGAATTTATTTTAGTTAAATCACATTAATAAAAATATCTAATGAAGGACTTTTCTATAGAGACACATAGTAAGTGGTTGCTAAGTGTTTTAAACCTAACAGAAATCCTGCTATTTTTCTCTTTGCAAATACATAATTATTAGTGATAAGTAAAAAGATAAGGCAATGTCTTATCTTCAGGAACATCTGAGAGCCCAAAGCAAAGCTTCCCAAACTCAGTTTAACTGAGTGCCATTAACAGTTTGAAAAATACTGTCACAAATATGTGTCTGTGGCTGCTTCCCCTCTCTACCCAGTCCTGATGTCTCTTGAGCCACAGCTGCCTTTGAATCCACTGACCTGTAAGAGCCACTGATGTGGTGAGGAGATACCTCTTTAATCCCTGCTATTTTGACTAGCCAGTATTCATCCTGCTAAGTGCTCCCAAATTCTGCCTTAATAATGAAATCAGTAGGTTTTCCCATTCTGTTTGTCTTTATTTCCATATTGCACGTGCTTTCCTTGCTGTTTGTTTTTTTCCCCCCTCTAAGACTGATCTGATGATCTTTCCAACACACACTTGTTATTGCTATTTTGATTTTGGCTTTCTTATAATTGCAGTTTAGATACAGTCATGACAATTCATCATTTCAGAACTTGCAAAAAGCAAACCTTGCAATGATGGAAAGGTCATTTTCTGCAGGAAGGGAGACGCAAGGATTATTGAGTCCAGCTCCTGGCCCTATACAGCACCATCCCCAGGAGTCACACCATGTGCCTGAGAGTATTGCCTAAATGCTTCCTGAACTCTGTCAGGCTGGAGCTGTGACCACTTCCCTGGGCAGTTTGTTCCTGTTCCCAGCTACCCTCTGGGTGCAGAACCTTTCTCTAATATCCAAGCTAAACCTGCCTTGGCACAGCTTCCTGCCATTTCCTTAGGTCCTGTCTCCACAGAGAAGAGACCAGTACTTGCCTCTCTCCTTCCCCTCATGAGGAAGTTGTAGCTGTACTAAGGTGTCCCCTCAGCCTTCTCCAGGCTGAACAGATGAAGTAACTTCAGCCACTTCTCATTTCCCCTCAAGGCCCTCACCATCTTCATGTCCCTCCTCTGGACAATTTCCAATAGTTTTTCCTTCTCATATTGTGCTGCCCAAAACTGCACACAGTGTTCGAGGTTGGGCTGCACCAGGGCAGAGTAAAACAGGACAATCCCCTCCTTGGACCAGCCAGGGATCCTGTTCCTGATGGATCCCAGAGTGCATTTGATCCTTTTGGCCAACTTGTATCTAGTTCATAAATTAAGTCTTTAAATCTTGAAATACATCAGCAGAAAACACTGAGGGTTACTATCTGCCCATGCAGGCTCCATTTGCAAGCAGAAGGTCAGTGCCTTGCAGTGTGGCTCTCAGAGCCATGACAGCCTGTTTTTTCTGGATTTAGTAAGGATTATTCTTGAACAATGCCGATAATAAATTTCCTTCTTAATATAACTTTTTTTTGTAGCCTTTTTCAGTAAGAGCCCCTCACAGCAATGAAGGCCCATCCTCAGTTGCCCATTAATCATGTGTTATGGCATAGCAAGAGCTCCTATGAGTGGGTTTGCTCCAAGGTTTCCATCAAAATGCAACTTGAACATGTTTTCAGCAGACATTTACCTATAAATATGAGCACATGGTTACTCCAAAAGTAATCTATGAAATGTCTCATCTGCTGAGTACATCAGTGAACTAAGTCAAGGCATAAATTTTCAAAGTAAATAAATCTGTTCAGATAAATCCATGTCTGCCTGCTCTGACAGTTTTTAAACAAAATCTGTAATTGTGCAATGTCTTGTAGTCTGCAGTTGTGTTTGCTGTGTGTAATTTGCAGAGCAAGTAATTAACTTTCTTCTTGGACAGTTTCAAAATTTGCTCAATGAGTTTAAACCAAGTCTTGGTTTTATAATCATTTCATATCTCAGCATTAAGAAGATTATTGTGAGATCAAACATTAAGGGAAGAAAAAATGTCATTAATTTTTTTGAAATAATTTTATTTGCTGCCCAAAGAAAACAAGTGGAATATTTGGACTGTTAATCTCTCATTCAGTGGCTTGTATGTAAACTAATGCATCCCAGCAATGAAAGCCCAGTAAAAGACATCAATTTGTAGGAACACCAGGGAAAATCAATGAAGAATGATAAAGATATTTGCAATACTGGCTGAATTGCTGCTGGGTTACCACAAAGATATATAAGTTAATTTCATGGCACAATATCCCTGGTTTAGTGTATTCAGTGAATTAGTATTGAATTAGTTCAACTTATAAGGAAGTGCCTCAGAAGCCAAGCAGCACAAAACGATTATCATTGGGTGCTGACAGGATAATCTCTTTTTTTTCATAGATCTTGACTGAGCAAGTCACTCATGTGCTTGCTTTGCTGGCAAAACACTTACATTTGATAAGAATCAGAATCGTATGAACATGAAGCATGTGCCTAAGATACAGTATGACCAGTCATCACCTGATTTTTCAAGATATTTAAATAGACTTTGGATCAAGTCCCAGACTGCAGTGGTCTACTTCCTTACAACAAACACTAAGTAGCAAGAATTTGAAAAAGTCCTGACATTTTATTTTATAAGAGCTACGTAACTCAACAGAATAAAGAGAGAGCATACAACACTCCATATGGTTAAGTTATTGGAGGTCCTGAAAATAATATTATGTATGGTTAAAATGTTACCTTCTGTTGGTTTTGTCTTCCAATTATTTGTCCTTGTGGTTTGGCACTAAAAGTAATACTTGAGAACAGGCTGAGGTGTTCATTGGGTGCAAATGTTCAGTGTACATGTCTCTCAAGCTGGGAGTTTTCCAAGCAAACTGAAAAAATCTTATTATAATTCACACTTTTGTGTGTGCTAGAACACAGCTTACATTTGCAAATAGACATTTGCATCCTTTACATGACTCAGTGGTGAAGGCTGTTGAATATGTCCCCTATATAGAGCCTTAAATTAAAAAGTATCAGAGAGACTTACAGAATGACACCAATGGCTTTTCACTCACAGTAACTGTGTACTATATTTCTACCACAGCCAAATAACAGATGCAAGAACTGTTTCTGTTGTTACCCTTCATGTGAGATATTCTGTGAACACAATATGGAGTGGTTACATGAAACAAATCAAGTCATTTCACACAGAGCAGTCATTTAAGCGTTCACTCATTTAATCTTATTTAGAAGTACAACCCATATCCTTCCAATGTTGAATTGAATTTATCTCCTTTGCCTGTTTATCTTGCTGCTTTTATGTTTGAGCTTTCTGACATCAAAGAGATGGATGTCTTTAGGCAAGATCCACTGTTCAGTGTTCTGCAGTGAAATAGCATTGACCTATGTGTATGTCAGTACCAGCATAAGGTTTGCTGTACAAACAACAGCAGAAGTTAATTTCCTCCAATTTTTTTTTAAAGAGTTATTTGAAAATATTTGATTTATGGTTGGTAAAGGCTTATATGTATGGTAAATTTTTCTTTAGTCAGTTCTGGGTTTTTTTTATGCATCCTATGAGGCTGTCAGCTCTTATTAACATCAACACTAAAGCCTTGTATGTCTTAGTTTAGAAGTTTAACAGTTTGCAGGGAAAAGAAACCTTTAACATTTGGTTCTAAAGAACAGACTATAGTAAAATAAGAAGGGCAGTAGACTTAAATATAATGCATTTATACTCAGCATTGAATGCCTTTTGGCTAATATGCTAACAAGCACTCCATGAAGCCTCAGAACAGAGAGAGAGGGAAGATACCTGTATCCATAGCAGCAATTCACAGGAACCAGTTTCTATTTCTCCTTACTGTCTATTGTGAGGAAACTGCATTAAATGAACTGCTCAGCAGGGAGGAAGGAAACAAGCATCCCATTTGCTGCTTTGTTAATAAGAAAGTGGAGTGGTTAATCATAAAAGAACAAAATGTAATATATTTTGTTGGAACAGCTATACTATCACTAAGAACAACACAAAGGGCACCTACATAAGCAACAAATCCATGTTAAAGAGTGTTGGAGATTACAGCATTTGGGATAAAAGTCAAGACTGAATTCCTAGCAATTTTCAAAACTATTAGTGAATTCCAAATTTCTATTTAAGTGTCTTGAGGTATAAAAAACATCATCTACAACTTCTGCAGTCAAATGCTTAGATAATATTTAGCAATATTTATTCCCTCATTAAAAGAGTGGTTTTACCCTGCAAAGTCTCAATGTTCAAATATCCCAGGCTCCAACAAGAGAAATCTGACCTTCTGGGGCATGAGGCATGAAGCACCTCTCCCATTGAAACAGGCTGAGAGAGATGGGGTTGTTCAGCCTGGAGAAAAGAAGCCTCTAGAGAGACCTTAAAACACCTTACAGTACCTGAAGGGGCTACTTGAGAGAGGTGGAGAGGGAGTTTTTACAAGGGCATGGAGGGATAGGGCAAGGGTAATAGTTTTAAACTGAGAGTAGATTCAGATTAAATATTAGTAAGAAATTCTTCCCTGTGAGAGTGGTGAGTCCCTGGCTCAGGCTGGCCAGAGAAGCTGTTGGTGCCCTGTCCTTGGAAGTGTTCAAGGCCAGGCTGGATGGGGTTTTGAGCAGCCTGGTGTAGTAGAATGTGGTCCTGGCAGGGGGGGTTGGAGTGAGATTGTCTCTAAGGTCCTTTCTATCCCAATCCAGTCTATGATTCACTCAAGCTGTTCAGTCCTAGAAGAGTATTTCAATACCCAACTGTTAATGCAACTTTTGGGTTTCCTTTCATGAGTTGTTTCCATCAGATGGATCATTCTGTGATTATTGCTGCAATGGCAGACCAAACACACAAAGCCAACAGGTACTTAGAGAAGAAGCAGATGACATGCCAAGATGGTAACCTTTAGAGCAAGAACCTAGGTTATTAGCTCAGTACTTCAAGGTGGAATCATGACAGGCCAATGTCCCTTATTCTTTAAACTGAACTGGAGACTGGGATGTGATTCACCTTCTGAAAAGCTGCTTTCAAAAAAACCAGGGAGATGCTTCTTTTCTCATTCTCTGCAAGAGAATTTTCTCATTTCCTTTTTCAAGGCTTTTGCATATAGAAATTGAGATAATAAGATGGACACTGATGTTTTAGAAGTTATCAGTGCTCCAGTCCTGACTTCTACCGCTGCTCATATGTAGTGTACTAAAGACCATTAACTAAAATACACAGGTGTTGTCTGTACTAAAGACCATTAACTAAAATACACAGGTGTTGTCACACCCCAAGGCCCTTTTCCAGGAACGACTACTGATCCACAAGCAGCACCTTGGTTCCTATTTTGTTACTCTCCCTTTGCCTTTCAGTCTAATGGCTTATTTTCACCAGGAGGGATGAAGGTCTGCCACGTTTTTTAATCTGGTGTTAGTCTTTAAGCAAAAGAATGATAATACTTACACATATGATAGAATTGTCTACATAATTTCCCATTAAAACCAGGTCACTGCTGTTAAAATTATATTGTTAGGTTGTTCCAGTATTGCATAGTTCTAACTCCTCTGTACTTGGCCAGGCCCAGGAATGACAGGAATACTGTGACTCTGGGACTATGGCCTTTCAGTTGTCCTCACGAGTACAGGAATCCCTGGGCCCATCTTTTTCTTGATGGAGCATTATAGGCCTTCCAAAAAATTCTGAGTTTATTATAGCCACCAGACAAATCTCCATCCTCCAATTTTACTTTTGCACTCAGGAGCACCATGTCCTTGAGAACTGACATCTGAAATTGTATAGGACAAGTCACAGGGTTTAGAGCAGGTACTAGCTTGGCAGGGATTCTTCCTTTCCTAGAAACCATTGTCTCTGGAGTCTGCAAAGCATGGGAAGACATCAGGGATATCTATTCACTGTACTGCTCTGGTGAGTGCTTAAGAGATGAGTTTAAATTATAGCAGCCTGGGAAGTGGTCATGTTATCTATCTGAAAAGACAGAGTAGTGTCAGTAAGTTTACAAAGGAACAGACATAGTTGTAATATTCTCTGGAAAAGCACTTCAAAGAGAGAATTCCTGGAAGAAGATCATGAAGTCACAGTCGATAAATCCAACTAATGTTTTTAAAATATGTAACATTTTGAAACTACTGAATAAAATATGCTCACAGAAAATCAAACACAAAGACCTTTTGTTCTTGGCCTTAGGATTGTTTGGCAGTCCAAATGAAGTGTGGGGAGGGGGACACTCCCACTGTACCAAGGGCAAGAGGTAAACATGTCATTAGCGTAGGATGGGTAGGTTATGAAGCAAGAAGATGAGGGAGTGAGTTATTTGGTTTTTTGCTGAGGGACATAGCGTTTCTCACTGGTCCTGAGTAACTCATTATGCACCAGATCTTTTCTGAAGATGTAGATATTCCTGAGGGTTTTCTGTTAATCAAAGTTCAGAGCAAATTTTTGCACGTTGGGTTTAGCTGAGAGCTGAGACATCACTCTCTGCCCATGAGCAATTGCAGACTGAGGCATGGCAGGTCCAAAAGGTGCTGCCCAATGAAACAAGGCTTGCTACAGATGAGAGGAGTGCTAAACCAGTTTTTTCTCAATTTTGTCAAAAATAGTCCTATATTGAATGTGTGGGACATAGGGGACTGGGGACATAACTGTGAGGTACTGGCCAGGGGAAATGCTTTTCATTGCAACTTCTTGTGGGAACCTTCTTCCTGAAGATCTTTTTATCTGTTGTTGACTCTGGGGATGTTAGGAAGTGGTCAGCTTTTGAAATCACTGTTGTTTATTTGGTTAGTTGGTTGGTTGGTTTGTTTTTAACTGTAAAAACTTTATGCTTGTTAATGACTGGAAAATAAAAATAGAGTTTGGTCCCTACCAGGCAAGCCACGCCTCCTGGTGAGTAGCTACATCTTCTCAGCAACTCTAAACTGCACCACTCCAATTTCTGCCACCTCTTTTTCCCAGAACACTCAGCTGGTAACCAATGTGCCCTACCTGAACCAGGAGATCCCACACTCAGCAAGGATGTTGCAGTGCATTCCTGCTAGTGATGGGATAAAGTCTGTTTTCAATTAAGGCCATGCAGATTTCTGTGCATTGAAGCAAAGCACTGATATATCAAATATAATTTCCATAATCAGCTACAGAAATCTCAGCTTTTAAGATGCTGATACAGAGTGCTGTTCTACTTTCATTTTTCTATATGGATGTTGTATGTTCACTACACACACATATACACTACCCTTAACAACAGAAAAACACTACCCACATGCAACAGATGGTTTCTTAATTCAGGGGGGTTTTGTTAGTAAAATATCTATTTAAGCAAATACTAAAGCCATAATTTCTTCAAGATAAAAAAATATTGCATTATAATCCCTATAAAGTAATGAAAATATTAATTAAAAAATGCAGCCTCATTAATGGCAAAAAAATAATTGAATATAATAATTAGTTGTAATTGTGTGAAAGGCCACATAGGAGATTCTGTCAAAACTTTTACATGAAAAATAGAATAAGTCATGAAATCAGAAGAAAGAGAAACATGACACAGCTCACCATTCAAGAATATTTTCTGCAGGAATCAGGGATAAATGTTTCTTCAGAGCTATCGTTCCCTGCAGGAGGGAAAAAACATCTAATGAAATACAAGCTGCTGTATAGAAAATTAATGAGTGAGTTCACTGAGTAGAGAACATAGCACATATAAAAAGGAATCAGAGACAGATAGATCAGCACTCTGATATTGCCATTAGCATTTGTATACAAGGAAAGAAAGAAAATTTCTCAGTGACATACACACTAAACATAAAAAAACCCCAAAACCCCACAAAATATTGTTAGAACACCTGTTCTAGTTCTAGACAGTTCTGATTTGCCTTTTTTTAATCTTTTTTTGACTTTTTTTTTTTTTTTTAAAGATCAGAGAATCAAGGAACCTCCAATCCTCTGTAAAAGACTTCATGAAAATAACTGACTTGTAACTTCTGTCCTCAAAGATCAGCTCAATATAAATGATTAGCTCACCATTTTTGTGGAATGAAGACTGAAGGACCTCTACATGCAATAAACCTGGCTAAACAATTTCTGAAACATATAGCCTCTTCTGTATTAAAAATCTTCCATTAAGAGAAATTCATAGAATCACTGGAAAACATTTTTAGCAGCCTATTTTTTTTTTATTTTGAAATATTCGATAACTTTCCAGTGAGTAGTCCCCTCATAAACTATTTTCTGCTCTAGTGGACACAGCAGTTTACACTCAAAGTGAATGTATGCTATTAAACTACATTTAGAGATCCAGCATACAGTTCATTTATACCTCATTCTGAGTTTTTTACAGAAATACCATGTGGCAACTGAAACAGAGATGGAAAACCTTCCTTAAATCATGCCATATTTTTATCCCATAATATTTCCCAGGACATTTTGGTTCTGCTCATTTTAATATCTCCATAGAAGTGGAGAAAATGAAACAAATTATACCTTCTTAAATTTCTCACTGCTTAATTACTATCACTGACATTTACGTGGCAATATATTTCAGTTTCCTCAGTTCAGGACTGTTTGAGAAAATCACTTAAATAATCATTAGATCATTATCCCTATTCAGAGAGAAAGCATTTAAAATGTCATCACACCACTTATCCCTTAAATAAGTGCTAAAAAACTGAGTGCAGTTTTATGAGGGCCAAGCAGCCATTTGCAGTTAGTAACTTTTCTGACAATGAAAGAGAAATGGGCAGCTCTGTAACAGTCACAGATAGGTTTGTGTTTTATAGGAATATGATCTGTATCACTGCCATAGCTTGATTATTCTCCAATTTAAACTAAACTAGTCAATGCCTTGTTAGTGACTGCTCTCTCTTTGTTATATTTTGCAGTTTGCTCTTGGCTCTAACAAACACATCACATATCTCCCAGGACACCTGAAGGGGTGCTACACTTCCCGTGCAGTTTTCCAGAGGACACAGCTCTGTAGCCAGGACCCAAGGACAGACACATTTTGTCTTTTTGTTTGCTTCTCTTAGTTTTGAGGGTTTCCCTACAGAGATAGAGCTCAGCCAGACAGGACAACCAGCTCAGCCACTGGCTTCTCCTGTGCCCTGAAATCACTCTGTGCCTTTCCTGTCCCTTGCTCATTAAAATTGCATTTCACAATGATTGGCAAGTCAGTAGGTCATGCCATGAAAAACTGCTCCATCAGGCAGCATTTACTATCATTTCAAGTAATATTAAGTTCTAATTCTTACACTGTGAGTGTTCAAGGGGACTGGGCTTTAGACAAATCTGAACACATATTTAACTGGTGGAGTATTTCCATGGGGGAGGAAGAGGAGCTGAGGGTCTGGTCTGAGTAAGTTTGACCTTGATGTCAACAAGATTGGTGCAGTTTGGAAGGTGAAAGCATGAAAGAATTTTTTTTCAGACACCGAGTTGTCCTCAAATGTTTTGACTTTTGTTTCCCTTTCGCCTTCCAAGGTGATAATTACTTGGGATGCCTGTCACAAGTGCAGCAGTGACTGCTTTCAGATAGTGCTCCTTTCTCAGCACAGTGGCTGCATCCATCCCAACAGCACACTCCATGTCCTTAAGGACAAGGCTCAATGAGAAATGATTGCTCTGCCTAGCAGCAAATCTTCCATTTCCTTTGTTATTCAGACACTGTGGCCAAGGACTATGTGTTCAGCCTGGACACACAGTGCAGGCCTGCAGGAAGGGGAAGAGGCATAATTTATGCTGCAAGCCAGGACAGTGTCTCACACACTTTAAAACAAGCACTTCCTATTTCATGACTTTGGCCAATTCCACAGCTGGAGATGGCTTCTGTCCTACTGCACTTAAGCCTCCTGTGCATATTTCAAAGTCTCAGCACTAGAGCAGAATTTCTATACTTAAATGGAAATAAAAATTTCTTTCACACTATCAGACATCTCAAGCTAAATGTTTTGGTTTTTTTTCTTTTAGGCAGCTGCAGGGAGTAAGTGCTAGCACAGAAAGGGAAGGATGAAGGATATACCTCCTGTTCCAGGTACAGGTTCTAATAATTGGAGAGAGTTTGTTCTCATCTTCAGCAGCAATCCATCTTTGGGAGGACAGAAGCACTTGGTTTTCCTCGTTGCTCTGTCAGACCAGGTGTCACTCCAGTCCCAGCTGTGGTATGGATAACCCTTCCTTGCCACCCAGTGAGGTTGGTCGGGACATGAGCCTGATCACACAGTGGAAGACATGCAGATATTAAAGGACAGACATGCTGCATTTCAGTCTGTCTTTGCAAGGCCACAAAACCTGAAAGATGCTGGGAGGACTAAAGGCAGAAAATAAATCAGAATTAAATGGTAGCCAGCGTAACAGAAAAACTGATCCTTTTTTCCTCTGCAGGAGCTAAACAGCACCACCCAAAACTGATGCCATGAAAGTGTCTTGCTGGATGGGAACAGTAAGAAAACAGAGAAAAAGGACAAATCCTGTTTGAATTGTCATTTAAATACTAATGTATTAAGTGGTGTTGTATTACTTGCAGTGGGTCAATCAATGACAGACTTGCTTTGCTCAGTGAGAATTGTGATAGAAATATTTAAGGGCATTTTGAAATAGTTTATTTTTTAGTGCAAGTAATTCTACATTTACATTCCCTTTAAACAGCTCTATTTTACAGAGAGTTGTTGCTGTCATACAGCAATTTGCTCTGGACTTTTCACTTAATATTCTAAAAAATTGAGAAGCACTAGAGGAAAGAAATAAAAACCAAAAACTTTAAGAATCCTCAGCCTCTCGAAAAAAAATTTAAGAATTATCTTTATAAAGAAGTGTTGAAGCAACATAATATTTTTCATATACATGCAGGCATTATTACAGAATAGGATAATCCAGATATTTCCATTTACGATAATGTAAACTAAGATGTAATCAACTTCATTTGTAGTCAAAAGAATCTGGTTTAGGAAGGCATGTGTGCTATAGGAACTGGTAAATCCTACAGTAGATCACCAAGGGAGATGAAAAATATACCCATAAATTAAGATTTATGTCTGGGATNCCCAAACAAAACTGACCAAGGAATGTGAAATTAAATCCCTTTGACTGTCTCTTGTCCCTGAAAATCATGCAGGGATACACAAGAAAGGATGGGAATGGAATTGGGGTCAAGTTCATACAACAGGTATTTCTATCCCCTCCTAGAAAAGGCACTGCCCCCCAAAACCTCATATCCTTTACAGCAGCACAGATGTGCCAACAAAGCTGGCATGGTGCACCACCCAAGGATGTCTGGATGGGTAATGGAGTACCAGGGGGTTCTTCTGTGCAGGCTGAGTGGAAGAAGTTCCAGGAGAGCTGCGCCACTGATAATCCATTCAATTGTGGCACTTATTTATAGTTATTCCAATGCTCCTCACCCTTCATTAGCATTTTAATAAATGGGAATAATGCAAACACAGAAAACTCAGAGGTGATGGGCGGGGCTTTTCTGTCTGTGCTCTCTTTATGGAAGCTGCCCTTACTGCTGAAGATATCCATGTGGTATCCATAATTTATGTACCACACTGAGCTGGCAGCAGCCAGTGTTTTGCATGAGATACCTCTCACTTATGTTTCCAACTGAGGCTGAAGTGTTGCAGCAGGAGCTTTCCTGTGGCAGAGCAGCAGCCCATACCAGCCTCCACTCAGTGCTGCTGGGCATAATTTAGGAGAGAATGAACAGGATATATTGTTAACAGCCAACAAAAGTCATGTTCAAGCTTTGCTCAATGGCCCAGATGCAAGAGGCTGCCACCACTGCTGGCTCAGAGATAAAGTTTCAGGCATGAGGCACAGTTAAATCAGCAGATCTGAGGAGGGACCTCTCTCTCACCCCAGAGACAGAGGTTTGTGGGCTTGGGTAGATGCCTGAAAATTAAATATCTGTAACCTCAGGGCAAAAGACAAAAGGTATTTAGGGCCTTAACACAGTAATGTTTGGAAAATTCTGGATTTGCTGATGATTCATAATGAAATATAGAGATTTTATCTTTCCAGTTGTGTATGGAAAAACACTGGACATCCGTTATGGAATTCAGCAGCAGGCTGAAAGCATAAGCATAAGTTCATTGAGATGAAAAAAGCAGAAATTTTTCATGTGCCATTTGCAGATCGGAATGGCAATTCTGATTAACTTCACAAAAGTTGCATCATCCAAATTCTCAGGAACACTTTTTATCTTTTTGGACTTATCTTTAATTTATTCACTGATGTCAAAGTAATAGGAGCTGAAATAAGCAAGATCCAAAACTGTAAGAGGATGGATTTTTGTCACTGTAGCTGTGTGGAAGGAGAGGGCAGATCACATCTTAGAGGGTTTTTGGCATCACTTAGACAGGCTGTTTGTGAGGATAGTTGGAGGATGCAGTGGAAAGAAAACTGACAGGTTTGGGACTAGCCTGACAGGGGGGATGGTGGTACAAAATGTGCTGGTGCAAGAAGGTGGGCAAGGGAGTGAAAGGTGAATGAAGCCAAAACAAGGAGGCAAAACTATTGAGTGTGAACAGAGAAAACTGCTGTCCAGATGAGAGAATAACAGATACCAGCACATACTGATATGCTGAGGAAACAAAGAGCTGAACCCTGCCAAGGCCAGCACCAGCCTCTCTCAGAACTTGTGCCTTTCAAGGCCACCAACAGCCATAGGTCCTGATCAGTCAGTGCCTCCCACCTTGTCTTGGCCCTTGCATTTATGCAGAACTAGAGGAAGGGAGACTGGTAGAATTTTATGCTTATTTTCTACTTATTTTTAGGTATTTTGTACTTATTTTTCAAGGATGTGTACACTGTTACAGCAGAATATTCATATTGCTCAAACACCTGTGCTTAATTATTTTCCCAGGCTTACAACTGGGTGGTTGGAAAAAAAGATTCAATCAGCAGGGATGACTGTGCTGTTCTGGATGAGTCTTTTAAGGCAGTTGTTTCCATGGTGTTTAAGCATTAAATACAGTAAGTGACATTCCTGAAGCTCCTTGCAAGGCAGCTGGAGTTGAAAATATGAGGACTTTTATTCAGATGATGGTCAGAAGTTTATAAGGCAGATGGAAGACAGACTAGCAATTCCATTATGTCCTTATGCATGATCCAGCACTGCAGTGTTTTATGTGTCTGACTATGTGTCTGTCAACACACATTTCACTGAACTCTAGAACTCTCTGTGGGCAGCATTTTGTACTTGCATATATCTACCAATCCTTGAAGCAACCTGGAAAAAATATTTCACTTTTCTTTCCCTCCTGCTGTTGTTGATCTCATTCTATGTTAGAGGCATTTTTTAAGAAAATGTTAAGCAATTTGCTACTATTGCAAATTGATAGATGTGCTCTAATGCAAACAACCTGTGAGACAATCCCTGTGCTTTTGACAACATTTTGAAGGCGTCACAGTGATTGTTAAGCAGTCCATTAGGGATGTTCTAGTTTTTAAAATGTATTGGTTTAAATTATGTATGGTAATGTACCTATCAACATTACAAATGTAGTTTGCAGCAAACTGCTTATAATATATGAATGATAAGCCATAAATAATAACTGCTGCTGTAAATTAAATTACTTGATTAAGCTGCAAAGATGCACTCTAATTTGGAACAGAAAATTACTTTCAAGTAATTTCAGCAGCTGATGATTCTTTTAGAGTAGCAGAGTTTTATGAGCCATAGTCTTCTTCAGGTCAGGCATCAAACTTCCTGATGGATNTATAAATGCAAGTGCCAGGAGATGGTGTGAACATGCATCACAGGATGATAAAGAATTCAAAGTGTTTCAAGTAAATGGGACGTATTTGTTTGATCTCTCAACCTGATATTACAAATCATTCAACAGCAAGATTTGGTTTTTTAATTAAGTTCTGATTTCTCCTCTGCTGGGTCTGCTTGGGCAGAGGTATTTATATTCTAGATATAGAGAAAGATACATAAATATATGTTTATATTATTCAATTAGTATTTATATTTAGAACTTCCATTGATTGCTAATTCCCAAATTCCTTTCTCATGTCAATATTTTACAACTGTATTTGAAAGTGTGTTTTAAAGACAACTGTCCATGGTCTTTGGTTCTTTCTTAGGATTTGAATGATATCACCGCTCTCTATGAGCATTTGATTCCAAGGATCAATAAGGAAAAATACCAATCCATAAACAGTGGGGTTTTCCCTACAATTTCCTACAAACTGATTAAGGGTCAATTTAACCCAAGAGCTGCCAGCTACTAATGTGTTACACCCTGACTCATTCTGAGAGTCCAGGTTTCCCCTGAAAGGATTCAAAAGGGTAACATTATGCAGTAATTTATAGCACACAAGCCCAAAGCTTCCCCTGGATCACAAGGCAGGTGTTCTTTGCCAGGTTCTGTGTCCAAGGATTGTAACCCCTCCACTCACTTCAGCACTCACTTGCCCTGCCCCAGAGCAGAGTTTCTTCCTTTCCTTTGGAAATCCACACTCTCTCAATGAAAGGCACCTTTCTTATTTCTCTGGGGAGATCAGACTGGTTGATCTACCCCATCCTTAGCCTAATTCTATGCCAAAGTAGGTATTCTGATTTTAAAAGGTGATCACTTTAGGAATGCCAGCATATTCCATTATGACCTTTACTGGAGTCTAACAGGCTGCAGCTGCACTGTGCAAAGGCTGAGGCTCCCAGGCTCTGCTCAGGGCTAATTTCAACACATACCTACCTTCCTCATCTAAACTACTGTCTTTGGAGCAGGGTTTGATGCAATTTACTGGTATTCCCAGGCATGACTGTTACAGAAAACATCTTCCTAGCTGAAAGTGAGACATTTGAGCCTAAATCATACTCTAAATGCAACTCGCCTCATCACAGAGGTTAGCATTTGGAAAATTTTCTCTATAAGGAGTGATAAATAGACAAGATACTAAGGGAAATACTGATTTTTCTACCTATTTCCTGGTTAAAGATTTCCTTTCCAGACAATAGAAAATGTAGGATGTAGTCAATTAACTGATCAGCAGGCTTGAAACAGAAGTGTTTATTTACATAGTCTAATTATTTGGTGGAATATATTGCCACAAAATATTTTCGGGACAAAATAAAAATAGTTTTTAAAAGCTATTGGATGAATCACTGGGAAAAAAATCCTCCTTTTCTTTTAAGCACTGTGATCTGCTACCATCTGAGTCAGAAAATTCCTCTGCCACCAAGGAATTGCCTTCCAGATTGCCAGAAGCTTGGAAGACAAACCATACTTGGAAGAAAAGTGTCATTGCATGTTCCTCTTGCTTCCCCTCTTACTCTGCCTTTTTTCTTCAGCATTTGCTGTTGGCCCATGTGGATGTGGTAAGATCAACCTGTTGGCTGAACATGGCTATTTTCATGTATGGAGAGATTTTTCAGAAAGACCTTAAAATTCAGAGATCAGAAATCATGCTAAAGAAACGAAGTTTTTTTGGTTTTAAAGACATGGATGCAATGTTATGAAGAAATGCAGTATATTGTGAAATCCTTACCTTTGTAAAATACAGAAAGAATGCAAATCAGAGCTTAAACAAATGCAAACTACACTGAATGATTTTGAGGATTGTGGATAGGTAGTTTTCAAGTGGACCCCATGCAACACCCACATAATTAGTAAAGCATTTCCTTTGTGAATTGACCTTACAGGACTGCCAAAATGCTAAGTATTGAGCAAGTAAACCAAAAGCCTCAGGGAATTTAGGGAATCTGCAGTAATGTAGTGTCTAACCTATGTCCTGCGTTCCACAGCACCAATGAAGGAATTTCCTTTTACTTAATGTGAATTTCATCATTTTGGGGGAATTAATCTTTAAATGAGGCCCTTTGACACCATCTCCTAACGTGAAAAATAGCTGGATATCTAAAGTAACCTACGTAATCATTAATTTTCTAAGTGAAGGTTCAAAGGGCAGTTTCACATCCATTTTTATCTTTATCCTATTTTTCTGGTATTAATCAGTCTGCCCTTTGGCTCAACTGCATGGGCATTAAGAGTATCCTATTACCATTGCAAATATATGGAGCAATCAAAAGAAAAATCTTTTCCACCTACCTCATATATGCTCTGAGACAAAGACTTTTCTTGGTCACTTATTTCAACAGTGCAATAGAACTTGACTCCCAAATGATTGACAAAAATCATTCTAGATAAGGAAAGTTTATTAAATTTTTCTCTTAATTCTTTGCACTTAAGATATGGCATTAGAAATCTGGAGTTCTGAGTGCAGTCATGGTAATTCACAATTTTATGTAACTCACTGTAAGGGTTCACTGTTTGCTATTTAAAAATTATAGCAAAGTCTGATTGTGGACTTTCGGATTGTTCTCTAAGCCTCTCTATCACCCTAAACAATACTTTTTACCAAGTCTCTTATCTTCTGTCTCCCAAGAAGTACCAAGTGGATTAAAAATGTGCCTTTTAAAATACATGCCTAACAAATTGCTCTGTTATGCCTCTTTGTTTTTCTATAATGGAGACAGCAAACACTGGAGTTGGAGTTAGAGGCAAGTTATGAAATCCCTGATGTGCAACAGCTGTGGTGGAGATGAGTTGAGTGGCTTTGCCTGGTCACAAGATAAGACAATGTAAAAGAGGGACAACAGTGAAATTATCAGCTGGTGAAGCAGAGCTTTTGGCTAAGAAAGACCTCTTAAGAATACTGTAGCTCTCCAAGGCCTGACTAAAAAGACTAATAATATAGTCTACCTGTTTTTCATTTATTGTATTGAACCTATTCAGCAGCAACAGATTGTCTGACGTTTGCATGAGATTAATTTCCAGTGGAGCTGTTATATTTCAGACTCCTAAAAGCAAAATTTACTTGACATCTGGGAGAAAAGGGCAGCAAATATATCACAAAATTTAATGAATCCAATGAAAGTAAGGGTTCAACTAAAGGTGAAAAATAATCATGTTTTAAGTGTCAATGGGTAGTATAGGCTATTACTGTATTGCTTTACTCCTGCTTTTAATAGGGTATCATTGCAATTTTCAATTGGGTTGAACCAGAAAAAAACTGGGAAACAGAGCCCTTAGGCTGTTTTAATTTATAATAGGATATAAATTATTTGGAGCTGAAATTCCATCAGTTTAATGGCACAGTGTCAAAAAGTTTAAGCTACAGCCACAAAAAATACAGATTTTTCTAACTATGTGCAAATGTTAGTGCTTTTATTTGAGTCTGTATTTGACACTATGTCAGTAACCAGTATAAAGAAAAAAGGATACATTTCCTTGTGCTCAAATTCATCAATGCTATCAAACAATCTGACTTGTCTGCCTCCCTCCTCACAGCTGAGGAGGCTCAGAAACACAGCCCAACAAGTAACTGTCTGTAAATACAAGATAATAGAAGCTAACAATGAAAATATGGCTCATCAGACATTTCCCTGTCACGGGATCTTCACAGCTTTTCCTGGTTTGCATTTCATGCCTGATGGCCACACTCTGGTTACATCCTAAATGAATTCTACATTGGCCTATTCCAACAGTCTCTGCAATTTAATGACACTTCAGTATTTGCTTTAGTCCTGCCAGTTTCTACACCTAGAACAGACCTAGATGGACTTTGCAACTCCTCAGGAAAAAGCTTCTATTTTTATGATTAAATGTGATCTGGTAAAAATATTCCAGCTTTCAGAATATCCCTTCTTATGGAGGCTACAAAGTGCCTGTACCCTTCAATATGACTTAATTAAATGACAGCTATGATTAATTAAGGCAAAATTGTATTGGGTGGGATGGTCACCTTCAGTACAACTAAAAAAAAATGTTCTGGGACAAAAAAAAAGAGTCATTCTATTCCAGTTCTCCCAAGATCAACTGCAAATGTAGGCTGACAGCTTAATAAAAGCATTTCTAAACAGTTGTACGAAATCAGCCATCTGATTCAAGAATTCTGCTCCTCAGTTAGCTTACTGTTCAGCTACTGAAAACTTGATTTTCCCTTTCATGAGATGACAAAATTGAATGAAAACAGTATTAATATTTATGTTCTAAATAGAAAAAGCTTTCAAAGCACATTCATAAAGTAGAAAATAAAAGCAGAAGTTTATCCAAAACTTTCTGGCCTCTTGCAAATTTCAAATTTATCAGCCTTGCTGCCAGGATTTGTTGATTTAAGAGCAAGGGATCATATTTTATAATGGTTATTAATATAGTTTAACTTTTATATCATTTGAATGGTCTTCATTATGTGGATAGTTAATTTCAACAGTTTTTTACTATCATGAATATGTATTCCAAAATTGCCCACAGGTGGGAAAAAATATGTTTATTGGGTTGAAATAACTGGGTTTCATGATGGCAATGTCTATATCCTACATAAATATCATGCAACAGAATGTGTGTGCATATGAACACATAACAGAGGTACCAGTAAAAATTGTGTGGATTTGAAAGTACAGAGAACTTTTTTTTCACAAGAGTCTCATTTCTAATTAATCATGTTGCCTTCTTATGAATAAAATACAATATCTTACAGGACTTTACAATCATTAGAAGTAGCTGACAGAAAATTAAATATTTTGTTTGAAACCATTTCTTAAATCCTTATGCATGGAATTGCTTTCCTTGTATTGTGGCCTGCCAATACTTACCACTATTCTGATATATGCTCCAAAAATGGTTATATAAAATGTCCAACTGCTAAGACTGCACAGCCTGCACTCCAATGACCTGCATTTACCCATTGAGACAACATGCACAAAAAGGAGCAGCTTCCACACCCTTTTTCCTTACATTCTTGTAACAACAACTGTCAGCCCAGGATGCTTTTATTGTAACTTACATTCTTACATTAATTTCCAGTTCAAGAGAGAAAAGTCCTTTAGGCAAGAAGCATAGGCCCAGTGCAGGAACTGACTCTCCAGGCAGTACAAGCATAAAATAATAAAATATTTGGACATTTGAATTCAAGCATAACTAACAACAACAGCTCAAAAGCAGTGACAGATCCTTCTATGCAATGCCTGACACTGTTTTTTCCTTTTTGCAAACTGAAAAGGCCCACCACAACTGCATACAGCACAAGGCAGGAAACCCCCAAACCTTTCCTAAAAGTTGCCATGTACAGAACTGGGTACAGCAGAAAAAATTAAGAATGGGAAGTCCTGAAAGAGATGAAACTATAATAGATTTCTTTCAGAATACTACTATAATGGATCTTAAATTGTGGGGAAGGAGTGGTGGAGTGTGTGGAGTGGGTGTCTCTCACTTTGGCATGGAAAGAGTGAGACACTTGGGGTTCTTTGTTCACTATGGGTGTCAATAGAGATGCTCTGCCACCTTACTGGAAAAAATGCCTTGCCCTTCCTTCTTTATCTGCATTACTGCAGCTATTCCAATTTAACCTGTAGGGTACACTAATGTCAGCAATGAAGGTAAGAAGGGTCACTTGTGTTTATGGACATCAAGAAAAAGTCCACTGCCAACCAAGGAACTAGGATTGCAAAAATGGTCTCTTAAATATTATTTTCTCCAACAGTTCTTAGGGCTCTCTGTATTTGTCCAGTGGACAACACCACTCACTACCAAAGGGTGGATGTTGTTTTTTACTGCTGTGACTTGGCACCACCATGTGGCCACTTTGAGTTTTCTCAATTTAAGTAACAATTTAAATCGAAAAACGTTTGCAATTAATTAATTTGAATTTACAAAACATTTTGATCTATTTTAGAAGGAGACACTACATATATATATATCTGTTCACTAAATACTGAATACACTGTCTTCCAATATGTCTCTTTGTTTCACCAAATCAGAGCTTGTTTAATCAATGAGCTTTTACTCATGTTCTTTAAGCCAGGTTTTGTTAGGTTACAAAAGACATTTTCAGTGCATCATCTTGGTCCAAACCTTACCAAGAGTGTAGAAAAATTATTATAGACATATTATAGACAGCTGTCCTCTTCCTCACTACACAAGCTTTGGAAATTATTTGCAGAATTAAAACAGGTAAGTATGTTCTGTTTTACATCAGAAATCCCAAAGGATTTAGAATTTCAGTAAATCTCCCAGGCATACTGTTCACACAGTTTGATCCAAACAGGGAGTGTACATCTGAAACATGAGTTAGTCAGGTATTCCTTCTGCATAGTTTCAGGGTCAAAATCAGAAGATAGATATGTGTGATGTTAATTTGTATTTTGATATGTTTGCATAAGGTCTTTAGGTAGACACATGAAAGTTTTACCAAGAATTTATGTTTAAGAGCCCCTGAGGTGGAAACCTCCCCAGATTCAGGTTGTACAGAAACACAACTTTATGTTTGCCAAGGAATTGCTGTGACTTCTTTCTGAGTGGATTAATGAGAATCAGCAGTGCAATTTACAGGAATGTATTTTCGCTATTTTCCAAAAATATATGCACATCTAGAGTACTTTCAATAATGAAACACAGCCATCACATTTTTGAGTACAATAATGGTAAATTCAATTCTGTTATTTTTATGATAAAATGCATAGTTTCAATTGAAACATTGTATTGATCATCTTTAAAAGATATACAAGTTATATACAAATACAAAATTACATTACAAACCTTTTAATTGAAGTAAAAAATAAACTACACATTTTGCAATAAATTGTACAACCCTGTTTCTAAAAAGACTGCAATAAAATAGAATGGAGTCTGTCAGATTCCTCAGGCTGAGGTAATGCCCACTTCTTCTTTACATACTGAATGTCTATCTGTCCAGATTCCTTGGCCAGCACAATGCCTAACAATCCATTTGCTTTTTCTGGCTCTCCCAGCAGAGTCATAGTTACAACCCTGAAATCAGAAGAATAGGGGAGTGTTCTTTAACTGAGGCAAAATAAATAGAAACTGGTGCTTTTGAACATGTTTATATCAGGTTACTTACAGTCAACTAAATTATTCTTCTTTTCTGCTCAAGTGCCAGCATGTTCTTTAGCTTTTCACAGGTTGCAACCATTTAAGGTAAATATAACATGCAATTCTTCCCCCATGCATTTCATCATCAGTTTCTAATCATGGTTGAAAATTATTCCAAGCTTGTAAAAATGAACAATGTTTGATGGCATTTTCCAGTACAGTGTAACAAATTTAATTATTGTAATGCTTTCTCCAAAAGCTAGTGCTGTGTTTCAATAGTTTACAAGGATACAAGGAAAAATGAGAGGGAGATTCAGCAAGGCTAACTTTAGCCTTGGGAAGACAGTCAAAATTTAACTCACTGTAGTTTGTTTCCACACCTTTAGTAGCTCACAAAATAGAGTTAGAAAAGCAAATTCCAATGATGATTTAAAGTCAAGCAAAAAACCCCATAGAACAATATTAGTATTTTGTTAAAAAGAGAGCACTTACTTCTCTGATGGAATAGTCTGCTTTGCCACAGGCAACAAATCATTTTCCAGAAGGTCCCAAATGTAAATATTGGATGATGCATCCAGGGCAAAGAACACAGCAGGTCTTGTCAAAGCCCACTGCAGGGCAATAATTGGCTGGCCCTTTGTGCTGTCATTCCACTGCATGAGGGGATACTCTGATGTCATCTGGTGTAATCTAATACTTCCATCTGAACAGCCAACCTATGCCATAGTCAAAAAGAAAATACCTTCTGGAACAAAACAAACTCAGCAAGAGATAAAAAGTGGTGTTTAGGTACATGGCTTACTGGTGGACTTGGCAGTGATGGTTTAAGGGCTGGACTTGATGATCTTGGGAGTCTTTTCCTAGCCTAAATGATTCTATGATTCTATTATTTTTTTGTCATCCTTCATTGGCAGCTTGGAATCAATGAGATAAATCAACTATCACATCTAGTTTAAATACATCAAGCAAGTACTTAAAAAATGAGACTGCTATTAAAATGTATTCATACCAAAAACAGTGGCTTTCCAAAAGGGAAGAAATCAATTGCAGTGATGCTGATTGATCTCAGTCTGCTCTCCTGAGGCCTGAATAGCTTTGGAACAACTTTTAAATCATGTCTTGTACCGTGGCCTACCAGACCCTATGAACAACATAAAAAAATTAATTAAACAAAAGTTGCATTATTAGTATTACAGGAAAAACTAAATAATTCAAAGAGCTGCTACTTCAAAAGATCCTTACTACCTAACAGATTTTAATAGCTAACAGATATTAATAATAGGCTCAAATTATAAATTTTCTATACAGTCTACAGGTAAAATTCCAACTAAACAAAACAAAAATTCAACAACAAGATGAATTCCAGCATGCTACTCACAATGTTTGTTCCAACGATGAAGTGATTGGGATTAGAAGACAGAAATTTAATTGTCAGTGTCTGCAGCATTCTCTGGCTAATATCCTTTGGGAAAAGGCTGAGGAAAATGGCAAAGGCAAAAGATGATACTAAAACAGGAAATTGTCTCCTAAAGCTATGCAAGTACACACAGAAACTCTTGATCTAAAATGTCTATGACTAGATCTATGAAGAAATGTGTATTAAAAAAACCTCATAAACAGAAAATAATGTTAAATGTATCTTATGTAACAGCAAATTAGTAAAGTATAGGAAAATTAGCTTTGTGAGATACATATGTACAATTGAAATGTCCCAGTTTTCTTACCTGTTATTCAATTCCATAGTAGAGCTATGTACTAACTTCACTTTCCCTCCAGGAACTAAACCTAAAATTAAAGAAAATTATTATTTGAACTGATTTAAGCACTTTGCATTAAAAAAAAGTGCAATAAATAAATCATAAGGTAAAAGGATATTTCATAATTAAATTGTTTCCTGCAGATAAGAATCTTACATAATTTAGAACTATTTGCTTTAGAATTCAAATCTGAAGAGTCACAATCTTTGACAGAAATAGAACATAGTTTCTTTTTTTTTAAATGTTTCTTTTTTAGCACTTTGTAAGACCCAATTCTAGCAATGGTTAAAATGCACGTTTATGTTACTTGGATCTTTGACAAAGAATTATAGTAATGAGATACAGCAATAATGCATCCATAAAGTTGGTCTATGTTACTTGCTAGTGGAGAACAACATAAAAAATTTAAATCTTTTGAAGACAAGAATTTTTTGAAGAGGAAAACAATTTTACTGCTGGTTGCAGTAGAACTGTACAACACATGACCATAGCTTTAAAATGCACCTCTCCACAGACATAATACCCAGCTTTAGCAGCCTAATACAGCCTGACATTGCATATAAGCTTATAGAAACTGATCAAAAATTCTAGTTTGCTAGCATTACTTTATTGTTTATTTATGTATTTTCAAATGTACAAGCATTTTAGTCAGCCTTTTGCAGTTAGGTAAGCATGTAAGTGTAAATTTGTTTGAAGAACAAAGAATGAAATTTTCTTCATTTGAGTAACTCAAGAAGTTCTTCCATTTGTTCACAGAAAATCTTTCTCACACTAAATTAAGTATCTCACCTACAAAAGACCTTTCAGGTCTCAGAATGGAGACATGGGCAAAAACAAAAGCATTATAACAGGTCTGCTTAAAACTAGAGTACAAAGAGGAGGACCAAAGACATAGAATTTCATATTCTTTGAAAAAAAAGCTGTTGACAACACAGAAAACTGCTTTGACCTTATAAGAAATGTGGCTGTCCAGTGGCAATTACAATACAGAATCAGCAGATGAGATTTAGATAGTAGTGAAAATGATTCTCATTATACCTAAACAACAACCTCAAACATCAGCTATGAACTATTCAAATTTAGTATTTTTTTCAATAATTCTGCCTTCCTCTAAACTACTTCTTGGCATCAGTGACTCCTCCTTTCTCTTTTGACTTGATAGGCTCAAAACTGGAGTGCAATGTGCAGTACTCACCTAAGTCAGTTTGTGACCCAGCTAGATCCACTTTTTGTAATTCAACAACTACCTGAAAGGTCAATATTTAACATTAATAAACAATCAATATGTACCAGATTTCAAAGTTTTTCAAGCACTTGTAATAGTAATTAATATAATAGAAATGGTAATAGCTCTAAGGGACTGTTTGGAGAGACAGGTCCAACATTACAATGATTACAGGGAGATTCTCTCTTCCCTGTGTCTGCAATTCTAAAAACAGCTTCACGTGCCTGCTGGGTGTTCCCTGATGGAAAGCAGAATATGGAAAGCTACATTCTACACTTAATTGCTAGTTGGCATCTTGTTGGTTTGGTCAGTCACAAAAAACCCCTCATTAAACAAGGAATTGTAACACATTCCCTGTGCTTTCCACTACACATGAAATAAAAAGGGTAGATCATTTGGCTTGAATCTGTTGCTACTAAAGTTACTATAGTAACTAAAGTTAGGGCTTTAAGGAACTTCATTACTGGCACAGAGGTGAAATACTTTTATGTCTTATTATTCACAGGTCCAGCAGCTGGGCCAAAGCTGCATCAGGAAAAAAGCCACTGAAAACATGTGATAGAAAAGTTGTCAGGACAGTAATTAATAGCAGCAAACCCGGTGCTTTCTTGATCATCATATATAAGGCAAGAAAATTTTATCCTCTGATTTTCACTTTTTCTCTCTTGAATATTTGTTTTATATAAATTATGAATTTGATTTATCCCCTACATTCAGTACAGTCTCTGACACCACTGTGATTCTGAAATAAAGCAGGGAGGTGAAAGTGGACTGAGGATTATTAATCAACTAATAGAAATACATTCACATATTTTTATGAAGCAAAACTACTGATTGCCTTTTTTCATTAATTTATGTACCTGTTAATACTTTTGCCAAAAGATAACATTAGGGAGTCAGATCAAAACTTTTAAGGAGAATTCCAACAGAATGGTTAGTGTTGCTGTACTTTTCAGGGAGGTGGTTCTCATCAGAAATTTTGAATTTGGGTTGCTATATTTGAAGTGTTTTATTATGAATTATACTGTCTCTTTTCATACATGTATTACTCACCCACATATTAAGGATTCCATTTTCATCCATTGAAGCTATCTGAAATGGAGGGCCTGACATTTCTAAGGAAGGAATGGCAATAATTTATATTCATACACTGACCCTCCTCCTGAACAATATCAAAGGATTTGAAACATTTCCTACATTAATACACCCTCTGAAACTTCTAAAATCCTCTCAGCTGCATAAAAACGCAAAGTGCCCTAATTCTACTGAAGGGGAAAAAAGGCATGAAACTTTCTTTACTGACAGGGTGGTCAAATATTGGAGCAGGCTTCCTAGAGAGGTGGTCAATGCTCCAACCCTGTCAGTGTTTAGGAGGTGTTTGGACAATGCCCTTAACAACCTGTTTTAACTTGGTCAGCCCTGAATCGATCAGGCAGTTGGACTGGATGATCCTTGTATGTCCCTTCCAACTCAGTCTCTTCTATATCTCTATTCCAGTATGTGCAGTTTGTCCTACTACAAAAGCAGATGATCTCTGGCTGCATCTTTTGTAAACATCTGGTTTCTGCATGGACTTTGGTAGGGAACATGTTGCAGTGAGCCATAGCCCCAGCCAGGGTGTCCTGGACCCTGCTGGACAAGAGGTCCAGTGGTTTGGCTCTCATTGAGCCCAGGAACATTAAGATGGCTCCCTGCACAAACACAGACACCCCCAGGCTGGCTGGTGGCAAAGATGTGACAGCCTGGTCTGCAACGGCCACCGCTGTGCCCTCCCTTAGTTCTGTCACTGTTCTGAGCTCATCCTCTCCCCTGCCTCTCTCCCCCGTGGTTGTGTGTACCCCACCTCTGTTACACCCCGTCTGTGGTGCTGTGGTGCTGTTGGTTGGTTGATGTTTGCTCTGCCCTGAGCAGTGGGGTACAAATCCCCCTGTCAAAGGGTGCTCCTGCCTCTTCCTGGCCCCCCTTCCCAGCCCCAATAACCTCATTCCTGTTTCCCCAAGAACAGTCCCTCGTTCCTTCGTCCCTCTGTGCCCCTTCCCCACCGGTGGCTGAGGCGAGCCCTGCCCGGACCTCGCCCGGCCTCCCGCACTCCCTCTGCACCTCCCCCTGCCGGGGCAGCAGGCGAGGCCATTGCCCAGTGCCCGGCCCTGAGCTGGCCACTCGGCCAGCACCACAGGAGCATAAAGTGAACCAGATGAAATCTTGTAAAACCTGCAATATGCAGCACACTTCTTCAAACCACTGTGGATTTCAAAGTACAAATCTGCAGTGGAAGTGATAATGTCTTCCCTAGCACACTGTCTGAGAATTTAAGGATGTGAGGATTGGAGTTTCCTTGCAAAGGTTGGTCATAAAAAAAACCAGGCAAAAGGCACAGGAAAACCACCAGTTTCAAATCACAGCCACACATTTCAAGTGCTTTCAGATATGAGCAAGTAGCTCCACTGACTCAGACAGGGATTTTTTTTGGACATTAGAGAAGCACTAAGATTCTTTAAAAGGCAGTTTTTGAGTGATAACTTGTTTTATCATGGGAATATTGTCTGGAAAAAAGACATTGTAACAAGCACGCACCCACATCTGATGTGATGCTGCACTGAATGCACATTACATAAAAAGGAGAGCAGAAAACAAACATGAATGTGGCATGGAATTCATATTATAAACAACTAAACATGCAGACTGGGATTATAAACTGGAGTTTGGCTATGATGTATTTGCTTCAATAGATACCTAAAGAAATACTCAGATGTATTGATGCTTAGAAGAGCAGCTTACATACCCTCCTGATAAGAGAGGCTTGAGAGCCCATAACTGTGGTCACTGCTGAGAGAAGTTGAGACAGGTTCCACTGCCAGTATAGGAGAGGTGTGGTTTACTGAGTTCAGAATGCCATCTGTAATTAAGAATAATGAAAGTTAAACACAGTACTTTCCACAAAAAACAACAACAAAACCTTAATCACTTTTCAGTTTATGGGAGAATGATGATTACAAAGAAAGAATGGTAAATAATGAACTTCGCACAAGTCTCAAATACAATACTGTAAACTGCTTCCTAAATTAACAAACTACTACTAGATAAATCAGTATTTCAGCATTTCTATTCACTTCTCATTTTCCAAATGACTGATGCACCCTTTATCTGTACCAGATATTTCATTAAAATCTGCCACTTCAGGGTTACCATGGAAAGAATTACGATTATTTCAAGCTGATAAACAACAGGAGTAATCACTGTTTACTATAAGAGAAGACAAAAATGAAGAAAAATTACTCTTAGTAGAAAGTATCCTGAAAAATCCTGAAACAAAGAATTCACAAGAAAATATGTATTGACCCTTTAATAGCATCTGAAGGCAAATGTGTGTTTAGAGTAATTTCAATGTGTGTTCTTTGTCAGATACTCATGTTTTCTTGCCCTGTGCAGGGAACTTAATCTCCTTTAAGACTGAAGGCATTAAAGCTTCCTAAGTGTCCAGCATTAAACCTGCCTGCTTACGTAAGAAACTAAATTAACTATACACATACATTTGACTCCCAGTGTACAACACAAGACCAAACATCTTTGATCTATTAAGAAAATTTAAAGTCTATCACCTACAAATTACTGTTTACTTTTACATGGCTGCTGCAATTAGAAATACTTGTGAAGAAAAGACAATTTTGTGAATGTGTGTAGTGGGGTGTTTTAGAAAAATAACAGTACCACAGCCAAAGTTAAATAAGAAAATCATAGAATGTTTTGGATTGGAAGGGAACTTAAAGATCATCCTGATCCTACCCCCTGCCATGGGCAGGGACACCTTCCACTGGACCAGGCTGCTCAGAGCCCCATCCAGCCTGGCCTTGGACACTTCCAGGGGTGGGGCACCCACAGCTTCTCTGGACAATCTGGGCCAGAGCCTCACCACTCTCATAGGAAAAAATGTCTTCCTAATAACTAACCTAAGGCTACTCTCCTTCAGATTATGGTCATTTCTCCTTGTCCTATCACTACATGGACCTGTGAAATCATAGCACCTGCACAAACACACAAAAAGGGAAAAAGACATAAAGAAGGAGTTGTTTTGAAATAATACAATTATTTAAAAAATAATTGCTATATGTTATTCTTCACTCTAGGATAACTTGCATGAATATTACAGAAACATCAAGACTTAGGTGACAATTTCACAGTGCACAAATGACTAACCAGGATGCACAGATACTCACCTGTGGAAAATGTGGGAACTCTAAATGCCCACTCAGTTTCATTGATCATCATACAAGGGTGCATTCTTGAGTCCTCTCGAAGATCCCACACCAACAACGAACCATCGACTGTTCCAGCAAAAACTAATGTTGCTTTACTGGGACTAAAGCAGCAACACATCACCTGTTAACCAGTAAAAACATGCAGGGTTGGTATAATGATAAAGGTCAATGATTTGATGAGCCTGAAATAAGTTTGTGAGCGTGTAAACCCAGAAAACAGAGATTACATGTGTTTGTGACAGAAGGGTAATCTATTTTAAAAGGGAAGGAGGATACAAGACTTCCAACAGGCCTTCCCTTTTCAAAACAATTGTTGTGTAATCTGCATCTACTGCCGCAAAGCTGAAGGGGGTCACTCAGCTGTATGAGAATGATGTGTAGAGAGAAGTCTGAACAATATCTGAACCAGGTGTTTTACTTCCATTTACTCTTCAACCATGAAATAGAGCCAAAACAACAATCAAAACAACCAACAAAACACCATGATCATCACTACAATGTAGCTCTGGAGCACAAAATAGAATGAGAATAGTGCTTGGTTCACTAGGCTCAAATGTGTTTATCAAAAGATATAGATGGTATATTTTGCAAGACAAAAAAAAAGACCCCAAGTAAAAATAAAATCTCCAAATAAAGTCTTTTAATTGATGGGCAAATAGACAATGTTATTAAAACATACCTCTGAATCACATATTAAAACTTTCTGAGGACTGGAGGGCTGCCAGATGTTCCAAACACATATGAGGCTCTTTCTGCTCAGCAAATCAACATCTGCCTTTTCAGGCAATCCATGAACAGAAAGTAGTGCCTGCCTCTGAACTTGAGAGACATATAAGCAGGGTATTTTTCGGTCTAAACCATCAAAAAAAAGTCAAGAAAGAAAAGAAATAAGTGAAAAAGCAAACTCACTGCAGATGGAAAAGCATATTTAGCTGCTATAGCAACAAACAAACTAAGATGCAATTATGAAGAATATTTCTATTAACAATATGTTGCTTTTGAAGCTATACAATAAAAAAGGAGGGACTAAAGAATGCATCCAAAATACTAAAAGTAGAAAGCAAAAAGGAAGAGAGCCAGGAAATTAATAGAATAATTATTCTGGGCATAAGCAAGCCAATCTGATCTGATGTCAGTATATATACTGAAAATTAAACTGAGTCTCAAAGAGGAAACAGCACAGGCCAGGCTTTTTTTGTTTCATCTCATGTGTTCATGTTAGATGACGTAGGGTTCTCTTATAACAGGCCTTCCTAACACAATTACAGATGCTCTATTTTTCACTTTTCATCTGAACAGCTACTGTTAATATGGAGAAGCTATAATTGCTTTTTAGGCTACAGTGTCCCTTTTCAATAACCTGCCTTTATTTGTAACTTTGGCCCTACTGCATAAATAGCCCAAACAAAATTACACCCCTTGGGATGGCCCTTCAACAATAGGGACAAGAAATTACACACATCATGTTAATTGCTGGCTTTTCTAGTAAGAATAGATGGAATATATTTCTTGTAAGATGCTCTGACGTTCCCTATGTGAAACCAATCTGCACAGAGTTCCAGCAAGATGAGTGCAATTAAAAGAAAAGTGAGGTTTACATCATCTGAATATCCTGATATGTGCTGTTTGCACAGTAATGACAAAAAACATGGTAGTTTGCATAAGAAGGAAGAGTTCACTCTGTACACTAAAAGGTGTAAAGTAAAGTTCCCTTACCATGGAGGAATGGCTGGTTAGTATTTAACTGGAAACAGCTATCACTAATAGACAGACTGGTTTGTTGAGATCTTTGTTTCCTGGGTTGTGTTGCAACTTGATCTTCCTCTAGCAAAACAGCAATCACCTTTCAAACATAATTACATTTATAGAAATAAAAGGGTCATCTTATCTTTCAGCTTTGCTATTTGCAGCTTTCTAAAGTTATGCAGATTAATTTCATAAGCCTTTATCAACTGTCTTCTTAATTTTCTAACTTTGCAAATACAGCTTTACAGACATAAAAGTTGCACAGCTCTGATTCCATTCCTTTGCAGAGAGATTATTCTCTTTGATAACAAGTATTACTTAAGTAATTTATTAACATTAGTCAGAACAAGAACTGTAAGTTATCTCTCACATTGTATACTTATGCACACAGCTCATAAGGGATATTAAGTGTACCTGGCAAGCAGATCGGAGAAAATTTGCTAATCTTTGAGAATCAATTTTAGGTGCTGGAACTCCATTCAATGATGTATCCTGCTTGTCTATGGGACCTATGAAAAACAGAAAAATAAAAACTAATCTTGAAAAAGGGAATCAGTTAAGAAAAGCATAAGGAGAATTTAATTTTTAAGGAAGAGGAGAATGACAGGAATCAACAGCGTTAAAGAACAAGATCTCTTGGAGACTCATTTTTGCTGCCAACAGAAACATCAAGCCAGAAGGAAAAACTATTTCTGCCACTTATTTTTCATACCCTCCACATGAGGAATCAGAGTGCCTATGTCAGCTTGCTGTCAGTGCAGCTGGCCACTCTCACAAGTAATGGATACCAAAGAGAAAGTTCACATGACGTGCACCCATCCATAAGTGAATAAGACTAAAATCTTCTTCACCTCCAGATGCAAGAGCACTTTCTCCTGGGTGCTGTGTCCATTTCTCCAATGTCTCAACTTCCTCTGTCTGAATGTCTCTATCAAGATTGTCCTCGTTACACTGAACATATGCCTAAAGTAGAAAGAAAAAAGTGATCATCAGTATATGGGTTACACAGCTAAGAATGACAGCACATAACTCAATAGAACTTAGTAATTTTAAAACTGAAATTTGAAGCTCAAACTTTTCTGTTTGCAAATTCACACCTGAGCATCACACTGTCACTATTTTGTGCATGCACATTTTACCACATTTCACACCAGAGTGCTAAATAAATAATATTGCAAAAATACAGAATGTCTTCCATGATGTGTAAACACCAAACCCAGCATATTTGAGGACAGTGAGCCACAGACAGACAGAAAGTCTTTTGAAAATGGGGAGGAAAATGAGAATCCTCTTCTAATACAGAAAGGAAATGGCCTGTCTGGCCAAAAGTTTCGAGATCATTGCTTTATAGTAATTGAGGTTTAGAGATGAATATTATTAATTTATTACTTTATATTTTCCAGAAGGAGGATCAGCACTTTGAAGATTTAAATGTTTGTTACGCACCTGCTTAGTGTTCATTTTACCAAAATTTCTGATATACATGTCATATTCATTGACAGGGGGCAAATCCAGTAATGAAAAACTAACTGAGAAATCCAGGTCAATCAGTGGCAGAAGTTCTGAACTCCGTTTTCTTTAGGATGAATTACAAGAGAGAAACACAAAAATGGTTAAGACCAAGCATTTGGTATTCCTAAAGAATGACAACCTGATGTTGTATAGTACTAGAGATCTAAGAATTCTTTAATCTATGTGAATTGAAGTTGTGTCAATGTTAATTAGCAGATAAAAATATATCAATAGAAGTACATACAATACTGTTATGAGTTCTCATTTAATGTTATGCTGAGATAATGATATTTGAAAATGCAATACTAATTGCAAATGGCAAACTTAACATGGTTTTTCACAAAAGCCAAACTACCAAAATCCCAGCAGATCATCTTGCCTAAGTATACCAAAGCTATTCTGTGAGATAACAGATTAATGTGTTTTTTTTCTTTTGTTAGGACAGTGGAAAATTCTCCTAAATTCATTTTATTAACTCACATCACTCCTATGTGTACATGCTTTATAAAGACCTTCTGTAACATCCTAGCTTTGTTAGACATATGCAATAAACTGAACTTGTACCTCTTTACTAAGGAAACAAACAACATTAGCAGCAATGCTAAAATACATTTTAAATATATACATGAAATTAATTTACTGCAGATTCATAACCTGTGGACATGGATGCTGACCTCTTGGCCTAACACGAGGCCTCAAAAAAAATCATCATTTACTGGACAGCTGGACTTAGCCTAAATTGTATGGAAATGAGTACTCCAGATTGAGGAAGATGTGCATTTTTCCCCTTGCCTTTTTTTGCCTGGAGTAAGATTAGCATACTGTACAGGATTTGAGATAGTTGAGTCTCTTTGTCCTATGAAATGTCAAATCTTTCTAAATTTCCCTGTTGGAATTATAAAATATAACTCAACTGTCTTATCCATCTTCCCTCAATACTTTTATTTTCTGCCTACCTTAATTTTTTCATTTTTCCTCACAAATAAATCTATACTTTGATTCTTAATTGGAAAACCAGTCTACCTTCATATACTGCATCTTACTTTGTCAACTAAGAAACCATGATATTACTTATCATCATCAGCTACTAAGAAATTCTTATCATTCCACTTGTATGGACGTGTGGATAATGACAAGACTGACAGTTTTTGTCACAATTCAGACAACTATCTATCTGTTTTAATGCCATAAAGCTGTTGAGACATTTCATTTTAAGAGTGAACTGCTTGAATTACATAGAGATGTCTGCTTACAAGTCAATTGCAGGCTCTTATAGTAGTGCAGTCTTTGGCAATGAGACAATTTTTGCAGTCTCCCTTTCTCTCTCTTGCACTTGCAGGTTTTTTTAGTGTACTTAAATTGATACATAAATACAAACCAGATACAATTATGCATCTATAGCACTTCCACAATAAACAGTCTTGCAGATGCATACTCTAGTTCTTGCTCTTTAGTACTTTAAGTCAATATCTAATCAAGTGACTGAAGCATTATAGAAAGAAATTTCAACCTTGGCAACTCATTCTGTAATAAAATAATGCACAGAAACTGATATATAGATACAATTCTCTTTTAAATGACATGTAGCAATTATAAATTATATTCACTTAAGAATTAATTATTGCTAGTTAAAAAAATACTTGATTCCATAAAGCTCAAGTTTCTAAACTTCACCTATTTCAAATATAATGAAAACTGCATTTCACATAGTGAGCTACCATTTTCTGTGGATTGTTTAAAATACACTTACTTCTGCTTACTGGCCATACTTTGGCTGCTTTGTCGTTGGCTTGCCATTTGGAAATCCATGAATATTCCACAAAAAGAGCTTCTGACAGAAGAATCTTTCCTTTCTGTGATATTGTAAAACACAGTGTTACAGTTCACACTTAAAAGCACATGAAAATGTTAAGCAGTAAGTCTAAAAAGCAGAAGATTTGTTACAACACGGCTCCTAGAAGTTACTATTCATGTTACACAGAATGCCCTATCACCATTTTCAGTGCAATGAGTTTAACTTCAGTAATGGGCCAGCATATGGCCCTTACAATGCTTCTTTATCAATCAATCAATCAATCAATGATTGATGATTGATCAAAATGACTGATGATTGTAATTTTCACTCTAGAAGACTATGATGCAGTAAGTGCCTCTTTCTTTCTCTTGCCATCAGCAGGTCACTTGTTCCCCTGTGTTCAGTAAAACGCTCTATGATCAGTTCTAAAAATTGTATTAAAGACAGATTTCACCATGTGCACACTACACCTCTGAGTAAGAATTCATCCCTGCAGGTAGTGGAGAACCTCATCAACACAGGCTTAACTAATGTCCTTGGATGAAGAAGGAAAACATTGAAAACTGCTCCTTAAAAAGCCACAGTTAAGAGACCAACTACAACAACTGATGTCATGTCTATCTTGCCCCCTTTCTGGCTAGGGTGTAGCTAATTGACCTTAAGATCCAACTTCCAGTCAGGACTAATGGTGCTCCACTTCCTCAAAGGACGACTGCCTTTTTAGGCATTACTTGTAAATGCTTTTAAACTTATATAAATAATTACCAGACTGATCAACCACCTTTTTAAGCACACGAGATCAAAAGTTCATCAAAAAAAGAATGTGTTGTATAAAAAGGAATAAAGCAACAAGTGCTACAATTTTGAAATTTAAAAGCCTTTACTGATTCTGTATTTTTCACTAGAAAAATAATAATTGCATAAATCTTCTGCAAAAAGAAATTTATGTTACAGTATACTGGTTCTGACTGCAATGACCATTAACTGAAAATCTATTGAGTGAATCAGAGACTCTTCTATGCTAAAAAAGATCTTTAAGAGATGCAGTAAAGACTAACAGAAATTCCATGCTATTCTTCCATGACTGCACTAACTTTGTATGAACCAGACTAAAAATTTATTAAATATTGTTTTGCACTATGATTTTAGATGGCTGCTCACTTCAGAGCAGGCTGCAAAGAAGAACTACAACTGCAGTTATATAAGTAGCTCTGGCACTCACAGGTAGCAGATCAACTGAATGCCAGACAACATTTCAGAAAGAGCCTGCATTTAAAAGTGATTAAGTGCTATATATTTGAGTAGTACTGATATTTCTCTTGCCTTCGCTCCCAGAACAGTAGCTTCAAATTTGCTTAAAAGAAAAATGTGAATTTAATGCCAGCAGAAGTCCCAAACTGGTCCAGAACTCCTCAAATTTTCAAAACCCAGACTCTCATATGCTCCTCTTACCCAAAATAAGATGTATTAAATGTCAGTCTGTACATTTTTATATTTCACATTTGAAATGATTAGTAATGCCTATGAATCATGTAGTAATGTGGACGTTACAGTGCTTACCCACAAACCTACATGACTCATCCAGAGGACCAGATTTTGGCCTTTAGGCAGACTTCTAGAAAAGGTGGCCTGCTGACTTGTAAGTTGTATGTGTTACTCACACATTTAATAAAAAAAGACGAGTATCTAGTCACATACCCATGACTGGTTCCTTTTTTTCATTTTCCAGTTTCTTTGGCAATGGAGTAAAAATTCTATCATTTTCTGCAGTAATTGCTCTTTGAATTTCTTCAATTTCTGATGTTCTGGAAAATGGAACATCTCTTGGCTTTTCTTCTGCATCTTTTTCCTCACCGCTGTTGTCTTCATCATCTTCAAAATCATCTTCATAATCCTTTGAAAGTAATAGAACCTTCAATACTTAGTAAACAGGGATTATAGATGTCTTTTTCAAGATCTTTTACAGAAATTATAAAACAGTGTCAAAATAAAAACCTCACACAGATGGCTATAAATCCTGAATGAAAAGCATTTTAAAATAACTGATGGAAAGAAAATGGCATCTCTTGATTGTGCAGTAATTTTAATCAAGAGAAGATAATCTCAGTGTTATTCTACAGTGCCCAAAATAGTTAAATTAATGTCCTAAAGTAGATACTATATGTTTCAGTGAATTATGTGTTCTTTACAAAGATAAAATAACAGTGTTCAGTGGCATAAATGCTTCAGGGATGTATAAAGTTGTTTATTTGAAAGTTTTAATTCAAGCTGTCCTTTCATGGCAGGCTCACATTTACTGAGCTACCACACTCCCTGCCCATGCCTAAGGGTCCAACTTTAATAAATTCTCCAAACTAAGACAATTCATGTCATGCTAAAATAATCACCTAACACATGATATGAACAAGTCTTAAATGTGCTCATGTCTCTTCACTGAATGGCAAAGGGCTACTCCAGTGACCAGGTCAACAGTGGAATTTATCACTCCTGACAGGAGTGGAGATTAATTCTACCCTCACTGAACAAAGATGATTCTAGTTCAGTTCACAATGAAAGCACCTCCAATACCCTGCTGTATCCTAATAACTTTAAAGTAGACAAAAAAGAGCTATAAAATAGGAAGTTCAATTAAACAAATTGGTGAAGTGAATGCTGTGTGTCAATACCTTTTCCCTATGATATTTTTACAATGATAAACAAACAGGCTTTTAGAATTTTTTTTTATCTGAAATTATTAGCTCTGATTATTTAATCATTTTTCACAGAAAGTCACTTAAGTAATTGAAATCCAGAAAGGTAGAGAAAGCATTTTGTGAACACTTCAACTCAAAACCAAAAGTTGGCTCCCAACTTCTGATGAAAACTAATGAAATACATAGCAGAGAGTTTCTACATAACATTTTATTACTCACTGTCTACTGTTAGACAAGTAAAGGTCACAGCCACCAAAAAATAACTAAAACCCATGTAACATCCTGCTTATTTTTGTGAACAAAGGGATTCTCTATTTTGATGCTTAAGAATTACTTCAGACACACAAATGTATACTTTCACTTACTTCAAAGTCATCTTCATAATCTGGTGAAAAATCATCAAGCCCCGTGTCTGGATTAGATATGTGTGCATCTTTCATTTCCTAAATGAGAAAAATTAATTAAACTGTTAAATAATCTTACCAATAAAAAATCAGCTTACCTAATCTTAGAATAATTTCCTTCATTTCCTAAATGAGAAAAAATAATTAAACTGTTAAATAATCTTACCATAAAAATCTCTTACCTGCCAAATCTTAGAATAAAATAGATTAAGAGTTGTTCTCAGCTATTTCTACATTTTCAAGCAAACACACAGCACATAGTTTATACAGGTAAATAAAAGTGTATTATCAAGTGATAATTACTGAAACCAATAGTAGTACAGGAAGAAAAACAGAACTCAACCTTATCTTGGGAAGGCCAACTATTTTTCTACCAGTATTTTTACTGGAAAAGACATAAAAACAACTGTGTTGCCTATAATTTCTATGGCCGTGTAACAACAAAATAAGACTGCTCTACCCTTTTGAGGACTAGACAAAATTATCCCTATTAATCTGCTAATACAATATTGCAACAGTTGAAACCAGGAAAGTTGTCATAAATAAATGGCATTATTTAAATCAAATTAAAAACTTAGAGAAAGGAAATGTATTTGAAGTTATTGCAGGGGTACCATAAGTCTTATTCCATGTAATAAAGTAGAGGATTCAATGTTAGCAAAATTATTTACGTATAAAAATTATCTTATTCTCTTGTTGTATCCATGTCCCTGCTTTCCTGGTTTCAACATTTTTACTCTTTTATTAACAGATTGAGTCCCCCAGTATAACTCAGGTTGTGAGAAATTTCTCTAATTTGTTCTGCCTGCAAGGTTGCAGCTACTCAGCAGTGACTAATTCATATAGTATAATTCATTGAATTTTTTTAAAAATCCTTATTCCAATTAGTCAGACACCTTTAGTAATACACTCACAACAAAGAGTTGTTCTTAGCTATTGAGCACTTTGTGGTCTTTGTTACCTTACTACGATCACCTCAGAAAATGCCTACAGAGCTGTCAGCTTTAATAGTAACACAAATGTTTATAACCTTGCATCTGTTACACATGCAGTTTTTACACACTAAAAACCTCCACCTGTCAGTAGTTGTGTGGGTTCCTACTTTAAAGAATTTATAGAGAAAATATATATATTGTCAATGCAAAGCAGGATTAGGAAATCATGCTGGAATACCTGGAAGGCTGTGGAATTTGGAGCAATAAATACACCAAAAAAAACCAACAGCATAAAATGCAAAGCCCTGGAATTTGCTTTAATTCTCTCTGTTGAGTCAGGTCTTAATCAAGGATTTTACCCTCCTAGGCTGCCTTCTACTGCCAATGAAGACAGAGAAGATAATGGAAATAGAAACCAAATATAAAAGGACTGAACTGCCTTTCTCTCCACAAACTACAAATGAAATTTAGGTTCTCACCACAGACAATTCACACTTAAAGATGAGCTGAAACAAAAGTTGAAAATATAACAAAACTTTTAAAAGTTTTTATGGTAGAGTTTGGCTGTATCTGCATAGATTGTGCCAAATAAACCCAAGTCTATACAACATCAGCATCAGACTTGCTGAAAATTTGGTTCTATCTGCACCTGTCAATTCAAAACCAGCAAAATAAATAATTTCTAAATGTAAAAAAAATTTTCTCTTCCTTAGTTTTACCTCTTGTCTTGTGTCTGTCTCCTCTTTTTCAGTGAGTTTTCCTTTATTTTTTACAGTCCTATACAAAAAGAGAACAACAGTTTTATTGGTTAACTTGTAAAAAAGCAGTTCTGTTTCAGTTTTGGTTTCTGAAGATTTTGTTTGTTTTGGGAAAAAAAAAAAGTCTTTTCTCCCGAAAAGGAAAAAACAGTTGGAAATTTCCAATTAACTGAAATATTTCTACAAGTATTTTTATAGATCTCTATGATACAAAATGATAATGAAACAACCAAGTGATTAACCAGCAAAAAATTTAGAAACTTTGTCCAAATTTAACACCTACAATTGCAACAAAAGTCAAGTAAAAGTAGTGAGGAAAAAAAATTATTAAACCCACACATTTATTAACTGTATTAATATCTACAGCAAACCAGAGATCAAGATCAGGTTCGTGCAATATGCTCAAAAGCTATAAATCAAAGATTGATTTCAAACCTGTTTTTTCATTCAGGGTTCTTATTTATGAGGACAGTGCAATCAGAATCAGAGAGCAGGAGCAAAGCTTTGCTCATTTGATTATTTTATAAATAGAAAGTATCAGACCTCAAGAAGAAAACATTTTTACTTCTTGAGTATTTGTATATCTGCTATTGGGATTGATAAACATAGGACAAGGCACCAATAAACATTAAAATTTGGTTGGATCCTGTTATAACAAATCAGGAATGACTCAACATGAACAGTGCTTGAAGCTGAACCAGAGTTTCAGGACATCCCACTGAACCATACTGCTCTTCCTGCCATTCTGGAATGGCTCAAACTCCTCTTTCCCAGCCATGCACAAACAGTGACAGCCACAATCCCAGCAGCAACAGCTTCAAAAACTGCCTGAATATTCAGCACTGCTGACACAGGATAAAAGAGACCTGTGCAGTTCATCATGAAACTCACAGGTGTCCACATGGCTGGATAGTGAATTTCCAGGGAGCAAAATACAGCATTTCTGTCTCCCAAACTAAGTGCCCAGATTAATATAGATTTAGTTTACAAGGACTGCAAAATATCTCTTGCTATTAGGTATAAAAAAATAATTAGTGCAATACAAATATATACATTTTTATCTGAATCAGAGGCAACATACAGATTTATTTTTTTTAATTGTATTGTATTGGGACTATGAAAAAAAAATTATATTAACTTCAGATATGTGAGATTAAGAATTTATGCTAATTGGTTTGGTAGTGACTGAATCTTAGTAGACACCATCTAGTATATAATTATTTTAAATCTCTGAATTTACCTTACAAGCTGATGTCTCATTTCTTCTTGAATTCTCTCCTCGTTTTTGTATTCACTGTTCTGTAAAAGAAGTCACAATATTCATGAGTCAGAAATGCAGGGAAGGAATATGTGTATGAACCTGTATTAGTAATACTGTTATCAAACAGTAAGAAAGGTTACTAATGAGTTGTTTCAATTACAGACTATTTTTTATTTCAGTCATTGCTTGTAAATGTTCTGAAAAACTGGCAGGGCCTAAGGTCTGACTTGGAAGGCTGTGGCCAGCCTGTTCCAAAGAAAGAGATTTTAACAGCATTTACTGCAACAACTCACACAAACATCACTCAGGGACAGACAACAGTCTCAGGCATTTTTAATTCCCAGTAGAGGAACTTGACTCTTAAATTCTGTTTTATGACCATTTGCCCAAGTCTGGAAATGTGTTCAATAGGTTAAGATAAAGGTATTTGTCTCTGTCTATGAACTTCAGAAAACAGGGACAGAAGCATAAGAGTGTGTGTTCTCTACCTGAGTGAACTTCCTTGGAAGTCAAGCCTTGAGCAAGCCCCTGATAGACTTCTGTTGTCTGCTGCAGAAAGTCAGTTCCAGGAACCACTCATGGAGGGCCCCTACACTGAAGATGACTGGTATTTTCACAAGAAAACATATTTCTGAAATTTTATTTACATTGTGCATCTTCACTCTTTAGGCAGCAGAAGAAACTACCCTACACCATCTCGAGTGCTGTGTGTTCCATACAACATATTTGATTTCAAGAGCTACATATTACTAGATATTCCTTCTCCCATTCTTGTAGAATGAACACATAAAAATCAGTAAAAAATGACAAAGTTTTGATTATGTATCTAGAATATAACATCATGCTCCATATTAGATACATCAGAGATACTCTGTGGGTTCAGAAGTAGAGGCAAACCCTACAATATAGAGGGTTTATATTCACACACCTACTTATGAGCTGGACAGCTGTGCTCCCTTCACAGACAATATAAAATTAGCTTCTATTAAAATCATACCTTTTCCTATAAAGGCAGCCAATAAAATTTGATGGACCTCAAGCCTTATGACATCTTCACTTCAAAGTGTTTGCAAAAACTTCAGAAGTCACAGCAAGAAAGAATTTTATGAATAAAAGACATTTCTAACATTTAGACATTTTTTTTAATTTTATGGAAGGAATCAATTCTGAATTAGCATACTTAAATGCAGATATGGTGTTTTCTTCCACCACTTCAGCCTCAAATTTCAGAAAACATTGCCTCTAAATCCTAGCATTTTTATCATTCCTAGAAACAAGTATCAATTATTAAAGTTAAGTGATAAGGTAGTGTTTTAAAAAGCTTACCTTTAGATCATGCTTCTTTCTTTCATTTTCTCTACTTTTCAGAATCTTATTAGCTTCTGCTGCTGTCTCTTCTCTGTCTCCATGGGAAGATTTTTCTTTAGATCTCCTTGATTTATGCTTTTCTTTCTCTTCCTTTCCATCATGTTTATGACTTTTCTCTTTAGAAAGCCTCTCTTTTTCTGTCCCAACAGAATGTTCTTTTTTTGATCTGTGTCTTCTTTCTCTCTCTTTATCCAATTCTTGATGTTTCTCTAAGTTGTGTACACGTTCACCTTCTTCAACTTGGTAGGCTAAAACTTTCTCAATTTTCTTTCTTACATCATTATCCTGCGAAGAGGAAAATAATATTAAAGGGTTGAAAAGTTCTCCAAGACTGTTTTATCTTCACAAAGCTATCAATTTTTCACCTTTAAAATGATTGAATTTTAAGCCCTTAATCTTTCTGTCACATGGATCTTCCAGCCATTTTTTCTTTATTTCCTGTGATAACAAGTTTCAAATTATAACTGCACTTGAGATTCTGGTATTTCTTCTGTGACACTGCACACTTTGCTACAGAAAATTTTTTGGATTAGATGTTCTTCACACAAAAATTTAATTTTTGTTTAGTAGGTGGTCTAAAGTAGGATGTACACTGCGAATTACCCTTGTAATAAAGGCATAAATAGCAGATGGAAACTTTTTATGTAGCTGTACAAAAATGAAGCACTATTTGCTACGAAAATTTTATTTCATGTTTACTTAAAAAAAAGAATTAAATATGTTCTTAAAATAGGGTAGCTAAGATACATTTTGTTTGTGTTTTGAACACTTGTCAGCACCTTACTATCTATGCATCTCTTGGATTTCTTGGGAGTTGCAGTCTGATCCAGTTACTTCATTATTCTACAATTTTATCTTATTCAGTTATGGAAACACTTCACTAATTTCCTTTACCTTCTGTGCTTTATGTCTTCTTTCTCGGTCTTCAGTTCTTGCTTTCTCCTCCTCTAGAAAACAGATGTATAAATTAGGGAACAAATTTTATAATACTCAAACTCTGCATAATTAACTCTAGCATCTAGAAAATAATATTTTAGCAACATATTATCCCTAACATAAGAGCCTTCTAAAAAGGAAGTCTCTTGAAATTCTCTCTCCAAAGCTGGTTACTCTTCCTTCTCCCCTAATGAATCCCTCCAGTCTTGGTTAAGGGTAAGAGAAATGACACATGCTACTAAATTCAGTAATCACCCTGCAAGTGAATGGATCACTCAGTAGAGAATGTCCAGGCACTGCTCAACAAAACCAGTGCCATCCATCCTCTCTTCAGAGGAAGGGAAACAAGCAACAATTTTTTTCAAAGGATCAAAATAAAAGTAGGTTACCACAACATTCTATAAGGATACACATGCAAGCAGGTACTCACACCTGCCTGTTTCATCCTCTCTGCACAGATGGGGGTGGTTTCAGACTATTCCTATCTAAATATCAAATATTTCCAAGTACAACAACAACCCAAAGTTACTTACCCAAGCGATGCCTGATTTCTCTTCTTCTGTGATGTTCTGTATCTCTTCTTTCAAATGATTTCAGATTATTGTGTGGATCTATTTGCTTTACCTCATATGTCTTGTACTTTTTGTCTCGTTCTCTATCAGTTTCCTTGTCATTATGTTTTAGTGCACTGTGTCTCTCCTCCTCCAAATGTGACTCTTGAACCTTATCTTTGTGTCCCTCTCGGTCTCCTCTTTGGTATTCTTTTTCCCTTTCTCTCTCTCTCCTTTTATCCCTGTCCCTTTCACTGGATTTAAACCTCTCTCTTGTTCTTTCCCTGCTCTTCTCTCTGGCCTTGCGTTCATGTCTGTTGGGGTCTGTATCATGAACAGTCCTGTCTCTCTGCAGTTTCTTTTCTCTGTGTTTTTGGTCTTCTTTTTGAATATCTGCTAGTGATGCCTGAAACAAAATTTAAAAATCTATCATTATACTTCAGCAATCTATTTTGATAAGAATATATTCATGTGAAAAAAATATTGCTGGATTAAATGTGTATTTAATTTCCCAAACCCTATTAAAATGCTGATAGGCCTAATTTGTAAATAATATTATGTCTGTGCTGATTGTAAAAAGAATTAATAAATAGAATAATAAGATACACAATACAAAACAGGTTTTAAAAAATACAACACAAACCTAATATGAATATCAATTATATAACTCACTGGAGCCTGAATGCCTATTTGACCAGGGGATGATTTATTAACCAGTTTAAAAACACATAACAAACATGATAGATTATAAATAAAATAGATAATATATGTCCTAGGAAAGTGAATAAGTACACATAAAGCAAAGCTGTCACTTGCATTTGGGTGGCCAGAAAATCAGATCCCATTGACTGCAGTGTGATTATTGTAACGATGCATTATTTCCATTTACCTAATTTAGACATTTGTAGAGTAATCTTATATGACTTGTGTAGGTAGACACAGCTGAGTGGAGCAGCCTCTGGATAACCTTGGACTGGAGAGATTCCAGAACAGGCAGCTGTGACAGGGAACTCAGCAGCTACACATTAAAGCTTTGTACCATTTGTATTCCATGATTTAAAGTGTCTGGTGCACCAGAAAGTGTTAAGGAGCTACTACAGATCCCAGATACCAGAGGGGCTTGTAGACCAAACAGTCAATTCTTTATGTTTAAACCACCAATAAATTGTAGTGCTGTAAGGTAACTTAACATCAAGAGTAGCAAAATTAAAATAAAATCACCTTAAGATGTTTCCTAAGTTCTTCTGCTTTCCAAGTATCTTCTTTGGTTCTTCTCTGGAACACAAAATGCAGAAGAGACTGAGTAACCAATTTGCAGAGAGAAGTAAATCATTTAACAATTAATCATTTTTCTAAGGAAAGGATCAAGGTACACACGGCAAGCATCTCTGAAAGAATCATGCAAACACTAATTTGATTTAGCTCTAACATCTATTTACTGTAAACTTCATCTGACTGGACCTGGAAGAAGCTTGAAGCTTGTGCAAGTTGACTGCACAATTAAATATTTGTATGCAGCACTAAAGGTAAAAAGCAAAAAGATAATGAAACTAATCAAAGTACAAATGATGACTGTTTTACTAGAGTGCTCCCTAGTAAAATAGGTTATATTTGTTCTATTCTCATTTGCAGAGCTCCTGCACTTGGCTGCTTGACTGCTGTTAAAAAGACCAAATAAAAAAATCATATTCTTTGAGATTGCTAAGGGAAAGGAGGAATTTTAATCTATTAAATATTTAACTAGTTCATTGGAGGATGATGACTATATCCAAAGTGATGTGATCAGGCTACCCTTATTCTCAAATTTAGACTTGACAAAAGCTACTGAAGATTAACAAAATAATTACTGATAAATATTGTAATGATGAGCTGCACCAGTGAAAGAAAAGAAACACATGGTGCCCATTTTTTTGCTAATTATTTATATGGAAGCAGTATTCTAACAGTATATATATATATTTAAATTATTCTACATGAAAAAGTATTGTGTTTTCAAATTTTAATTTTATAGAAGATTACAGTGGACTGGTAAATTTCATCTAAAATCAAGATAAGTCCCAAGAAGGCAGCATTTGTAACAAAAAAGAAAGTACCCTGTAAGTTTTATTTTCTTCCGCTAGTTAAAAAGGCATGAACTCAAAGAATGCAAATATTTGCTACTGCAGGAAGTCAGATGAGAAAGTAAAAACAAAGGTGATAATTTCCTCAAATCAAGCTTTAACAAAGCCTAAGAAACTCAACAGAACTTGTGTGAACATAACCTGGAAGAAAGGATACAGATGGGAAGAGAGTAGAATGTCATATTATAGTCTCAAACAATAACCTATTAAAATCCCTAAAAAATTATCATCATTTGGTTTTAGACAATATTTATGTATGCATCAGCAAACAAAGAAAGAATGCTAATGATGCTAATATCATAAAATAAGCATAAACAACAGAACACCAGATAGGGCAGCTTCAGGTTTATTTCAAAGCTGAGGCAAAAAGCATGCAGTAAACATTCATATGTGATTCTCTGGCACCCCATAATATGCATCTGACAGTTTTCTGGGGTCTGCAGTTTTCAGCTCCCCACCACAACCACAACCTGTTGATTTTGTGTATGATGATTCTCCACTTAAATCTCTGCTTTTTCAGGAGTACAATGAATAAACAGGAAAAACAGGAGATATTTTAGAAAGGTCTTAACACTGAGACCACTGTCCCTCTGCAAGTAAATGTCCACATGAAAATGTTCAAAACAAACTTTGAAAGTATTTATTGAACTTTCTCACTTGTCTGTTAATTTAGAAATACTTATATACTCATTTAAATCCAGATTAAGATTAGTTACTTAAATGACACTGGGGTTTAAATTAATTCATCCACCTGAGAGCATTCAGCTCACATGAAATGCCACAGATTTACTGAAGTCAGTGCTATGAAAAATTTTACCATTTAAGAACCTGTCCTTTAATTTAAAGCAAAATTAGTCAGTGGAACAAATCTTATTCGTTTAGATAAATTTTCGAAAGAGATCAGCAGGGGTTGCTTCACTCACAACTAGAAAGATAAGAGGTTTTCAGAACATACTGTTTTTAAGTAATGTAAGAACTCAGTTAAATATGACTCTAAAGAAGAGACAGAAGAACAGTAAGACAAAATTCTGCCTTTAATTTTTAAGCCAGAGCAAAGTACTTTATTTTTTACATGTAAACATTTATTTTTCTTATTTCCAATATGAGTTGCCAATTTGAGAGCCCACCAATAGGTAGGAGCACGACTGATAGAACAGAAGCAGCAAAAGGAGGGTTCCTCAGCGTGGCTGTTCCTGCCACTGCCTCTGGCTCTTTGGCACTCTCACAGCCACACACCTGAAAATTTTAGATCAAAGTTTCACTTTTCCATCACAACTCTCTTGCTCACTGATTTGGCACTTCTACTTTTTCAAGTGAAAATGTCACACAGTAATTGATGTTAGCATGCGCATGTGGGTTTGTTTCCTTTATCCTAGAGCTCTACAAACGCTCAATAATTTAACACCTTAATGCAAAAGTTACGCGTGTTTCTGAAGAACTAAAGTCCGACAATTAGCGGCTACAGGAGCATCAATTACTAAACACGCTTTTATCCAGAATGTGCAACAACGGGTATCTCCTTAAGCACCCACTCCCTCCTGCGGGAGGACGTGCGGCCGGTACCCCCTCAGCCCTCCGCAGAGGGATAAGGATTGCCTTGCTACGGCCGTCGGGCTGGGGGCGATTCGCCGCCGTGCCGACAAAACCAGGCGACCCGACCGGCGCCAGCAGAGCCGCAGCGGTTCTCGGGGCAGCAGCGGGGACGCCGGCGCTGCTCCCCGCCCCTGCCCCGGGCGCTGCCCCTCACCTTGTCCCCCTCCATGGGGCCGACAGGCCGCGTCCGCCGCCGCGGGCCGCGATCCGTGCGTGCGGGCCCGTCCCGGCAACCAGGGCGAGCAGCCGCTCGCCGAGCGATGGATGCGCCGCCCGGGTGGCGGCATGGCCGCGGGAGGGTTTCCCCGGTCCAGCGGGCCCTTGTGGGCAAGGACAAGGGATCTTGGGGTGCCAGCAGGTCAGGGAGGTGATGCTGCCCCTCTCCTCGGCCCTGGTGAGTCACGTCTGGAGTGCTGTGCTCATTTCTGGACTCCTCGGTACAGGAGAGACAAGGAGCTCCTGGCTCGCGTCCAGCAGAGCCGCGAAGATGATGAAGGAACAGGAGCAAATTTTACAAGGAAAAGCTGAGGGAGCGGCGCCTGTTCAGCCTCAGGAAGAGACAAGTGGCAGGCACTTTATTTATACACATTTTTATTTATAACTATCGATACACAGTTAATGTGTATAAATATCTAAGGGAGGGTGCCAAGAGGATGGACCAGGCTCTGCTCAGCCGTGCCCAGCAATGGGACATGGGGCAATGGGAAGAAACTGCTGCACAGAAGTTCCACCTGAACGTGAGGAAGAACTTGGTTACTGTGCAGGTGACCGTGCACTGGAACAGACTGTCCAGAGAGGCTGTGGAGTCCCCCTCACTGAAGATGTTCCAGAACCATCTGGATGCAATCCTGTGCCGTGTGCTCTGGGATGACCCTGCTTGAGCAGGAAGGTTGGACCAGATGACTCACTGAGCATATTCTAATTTCAATAACTGTAGTAGATCAATCACCTCTTTACTGAAACTGAGGTGAGTTGGTGAATTGTGATGGAAAGACCAGATGACCCACGGTGCTCCCTTGCAGCCTGACCCAGTGTGTGATTTGGAGCTGATGCCCAGCTGGGTTTGCACAGGTGAGAGCTCAGACCCTGTGAGTTGGGGTTGGGGGATACATCCCCACAGCCCTCAAGTACTGTTGTTCTCCTCTTCAGCACCGACCTACTCTAGGTTAAGTGTATCATGAAACCATCCCTCATCGTGGCTGACTCACTTGTAATAAAGTTGTGCACAATTACTGCAGGGCAAAAATACTGTGAAAGGGTGCTATGCTTAATCTCTCACTTATCCAGATGCTGGGTAGTAGGCAGGTATGAAGAACACTTGTGCAAATAAATTAAAATGGTAATAATATTCCCCCAGTGACAAGTACCAGAGCTGATTTCTGCAACAAAGTGCAAGTGGCAGCTCACCAAACACACCTGGAATGAGCTCGATGGTTGCCTGAAGGAAAGGTGTGTGCCATTTCACAGCAAATATTTACAACCCATTAACACATGCAATTTAAAAGACCAAGTAAAAATTCCTATGGTTTCTTTTAACTTTGTTCCCTATTTTCATAGTGTAAAAAAAAAGTTAATATATAACTGCTACTGCTAATATTGATGATTGTAGAAAACTGAGTACTGAGGAGGGAAAGAAAGCAAAGGAAGATACATTTTTGCATTTGAGAAACATTCTTGCCATAGTTCAATGGGAGTTTGTGGCTGACTTCAGAGAGAAAATTTAACCCCTTATACTTGGCCTTAAATCGTCAGTTAACAAGTATGTACAAACCCGTGCTACCTTGCCTTGTGTTCATATTTACAGAATAAATTAAAAATGATGTATAAGTTTTCACTGTCCAAACTGTGAAATATTTTCCTTTATCATGTAGTGAAAAAGTAAATCATGCATGCAATTATGAACAAAACCCTTCCATCTTAATATTTTATTAAAAAAAACAAACCACACAAACAAACAAAGAAACAAGGAAAAAAGAAAAAGCCCAAACACACCATTAATGTAAGTATGACTCTTAGGGGGTAAATTGCATCCACTAAATATAAACACTTATGAATACTAAAATATTTATAAACCTTTTTATGAATTATTTATCTGGTTTGGGCAGAACGATAATAATCTATAAGCATCTATTATCCAACACAGGCTGAGGGATGAACAGATCGAGAGCAGCCCTGCCCAGAAGGACCTGGGGGTTTTGGTGGATGAGAGGCTGGACATGAGCCAGCCATGGGCACTCACAGCCCAGAAATCCAGACATGTCCTGGGCTGCATCCACAGCCCTATGGGCAGCAGGGGAGGGAGGGGATTCTTCCCCTCTGCCCCACTCTGGTGAGACCCCACTTGCAGATCTGCCTCCAGCTCTGGGGCCCCAGCACAGGAAGGGCATCAAACTGTGGGAGCAAGTCCAGAGGAGGCCACCAAGGTGCTCAGAGGGATGGAGCACCTCTCCTATGAGGAAAGGCTGAGAGAATTGGGATTGTTCAGCCTGGAGAAGAGAAGGCTTTGGGGTGACATCATTGCAGCCTTCCAGTACCTGAAGGGAGCCTGCAAGAGAGAGAGGGACTTTTTACAAGAGCATGAGGTTACAGGACAATGGGGAATGGATTAAAAGAGAGTAGATTTAGATTGATTATTGGGAAAAAAATCTTTACTGTGAAGGTGGTGAAGAACTGGGACAGGTTGCCCTGAGAAGCTGTGGATGCCCCATCCCCTGGAAGTGTTGAAAGCCAGGTTGGATGGAGCTCTGAGCAACCTGGACTAGTGGAAGATGTCCCTGCCCATGGCAAGAGAGGTGGAACTAAATGGTCTTAAAGGTCCCTCCCAACCCAAACTTTGCTTTGACTCTATGATTTTATATTTTCCTCCCTGAACAAATAAAAGTGGGTATAAAAGTCATCTTGGATTAACTCAAAGAGCTTTTTAGCTGTGGTGTTGACAGTGTTATAAACACATGGAACTAGGCATCTGCTTAGGAAGGGTCTCTACAGAAATGCTTTCCTACATATAGAAACTGAAGGACAAAACAACCTTATAATGGAATTTTATTTCTAACATCAATATAGCAAACACATATAACTAAGTAAATGTGACAGTGATACCAAAAACTGGATCGAAGAAGTAGCTTTTTTTTCAAGTTCTGTTTCTCTTTTCTACTGTTTAGAACAAGAATATGTATTTACTGCAAAAAAAAAAAAATTAAATATCAGTTTGGGCTGCTAATAGATTTTTTTCTTCTTAGCCATATGATAGTATACTAGTCAGGCATCTCTAAGACAGGAGAAAAATTCCAGATGTGGGAAAGTGCCACTAGAGGGTTTGGAAAGAACTTTTCAAATCTTAAACAGGGGGCTCAAACTGAAGTTTAACTGCTACATGAGAACACAAGGTAGAATGGCACCTTTGCAATAACAATACTAAAATTTGTGCATGCCTAAATGTTTCCACTGTTGCCTTCCTCTGGTCTTAAAGTTAAGAGGCAGACATGGTTAAGGGAAAAAGGGGGTTTTACTTTGGTATTAAATTAAAAATCTTTAAGGTGCACCACTTCACCAAGGTGGAATGCACTGAAATGCACACACACAGTAGATTGTGTATACAAGTTATAGATTTTGCAAATTAGTATATTAATCAAAGATTTTCTAATGAGAGGCTTGAATGATTAGCATGATTTTTCTCCATCCTGAGGAATTTTCCCTGGATGGGTTTATCTTAGTTCACAGGATGTGTTTTAGAGAGGACTTTGGTTTCTCAGGATAGAGTAGGGCTTTTTGGCTTCCAACTGCAAGGCCTCCAGGATGTTGGGTCTTGGCTTGACAGAATATTAGGACTATGCTAAGTTATTGGACTTAAGGAATTACAAGTATGCATGTTAAAAGCACTGAGGATACATAAAAATTATATAAAAAGGTATATAAAAGGTATGTAAAAGAAAAGGCAAAAAATTATCATGTCATCACCACCATGTATTAAAATAAACTACAATGTCCCACCAATATAGTGGAGAAAATTAATACATCAGTGGTTGGACTGCTTCTATAAAATGTGTGCTAGACTCAAGTGAATACAGGCAATAAAATGACACATATCTGTTGTGTAAAGTCAGCACAAAAGGATGCCCTAGATTTTCTTTCCAAGAAAAGTGTTGTAAACAAGGGGTTTGGTAGCCCTGGGAATTTTGTTACAATTTTAGTTTCTACAGGTTTTTCTCTTGTCTGGCTTGGTACATATATCTCCTTCTCCAGCTGCACTGTTATCTGAAAAACAGGAATATAAAACAGCACAGCTTTTTATATTCTATAGTAATAAACTTTGGTTTTTTGTTTGTTTTTATCTTTGGATGTTCCTCTAAGCCTGTGAAGCAATATTGCATTTTTCTTCACCTCTGTGGAATGACACATCACAGTATTATACCAAAAAGTTACTGGAAATATTAACCCCCAGAGGGACAATATGGCAACTTTCCACCAGGCCTAGAAGTCATGACTCTTCTATTATTAAAAAAAAAACAAAACAAAACAAAACTTTTTTTTTTTTAATGAAGAAAGGAATTTGTAGGATCTAGACTTTGTAGAGGTTTTCCCCCCCCCTTCTTTTTATCAGCAGACATATATAAATGACCTTCTGCAAAGTGTTAAAATGCTTTTCTTAGTCCTCCAGGTTCATAAATAGAAACAGCAAAAATGTGTATCTCTCTAGTAAAGTTTGTGCCTTTAATTTTGAACTTGTAAGAATCCCATGAGGGGAAAAAAATGAGACTATAATTATTGTGAAAACTTGTTAAGAAACACATTTTAGTGGAAAGTATTTCTGTCTTCAGGAACAATAAATATTTGAGGATCTTGTCATGAGAGTACAATTTATGCATTCAGTGAAACTGAAGCCAGCCTGGGTGATACCAGAGATCAGACAGATACAGTTTTTCACCACACAACAGAAGCTCAGGTATGTTAGACTCTTTTGACTCTTCTTTGTGCTACATATTAGATAATTTGAAGCAGGCAGAAAGTATTTCTGGTCTACACTAGATAATCTGGAGCAGGTTGAGACAGCTGGATAAAATTAAACACAGAAGTAGAGAGTATTCCATCATGAGCATCTACTAGGATAAAATTTCATGTAAATTATATTTGCATTAATAATTCAATTTTTTAAGGATAAAGTTCCTCAGAAAAAATTCTCCAATTTCTATTCAATAAAGATTTCTTTTCAGTAGTTAAAAACCTCTTCAGAGAACCATTAGACTGAAATAATGTTGTTGGGTAAACTAAGGTGTAATATCACACATTGTCCTTCATGGAAATAAACTGTTACTGAAAATGGTCACAAGGTAACAATTAAAATTGCTTCCAAAATATGTTTTCTTATGTGAAATACAAAGAAGTCAGGAAAACTTAGGTTTTCTTTTTTTTCCACATAAACTGAATTTTCCCAATTTTTCTCATCATCAAAAATGATGTACAAACAAGACCTTTTGGGAGTTATTCTGAGGAGTAGTGCTGGTATGTACTGGAAAAAAAATCATCATGGCAAACTGACAGTGATGCAAGGCAAAGGTAAACATAGAATGACACTACTGTGCTATGAAAGTTATTGCATTCAAAAGAGCAAAAAGGAGAAGCAAACACATATGGCTAAGAATGGGTATAAAGGAATATTGCAAACAAAAATTATTAAAATTCTAATAATATAACAGGCCTACAAAGGCAGGAAGTGAAAAAAATAAATGTTACCTAAATAAAATAAATATAATCAGCTGTGTAGCTCATACAATTGAATATAGGATGCTTAAGGAGAAGTCAGAGCAGTCTCTGGGTCATATGTGATTATCTTCAAGAGCTCCTGATGCATAAGAACTGCATTTGTAAATATTAAAGTATATGATCAGAAATATGTGCATTAACAATTCCAAGATTCTTGAGCAAATTATTAAACTCTTTATCAGCACCAAAAGATTAGAATAAACAAATAACTAGTATTTATCCAGAACATTTTATTAAAATTTTTATAATGCAGTAACTAACCCTAATTTATGCCCTAGCAGCAGACTTTGTATCTTGATTTTAACAAGACTCTTTTTGTCTCTATTACAACAGTGGGTATGCTAATTTCATTCCACCCAGTTTCTTCATCAAAATATTGTGTGGGTCCAAGTCAGTTATCTACAGAGGTTCTTAGAAGTCAGTGCTAACATCTTTATCAGAATTGCCTCTTGATGTTACAGATAAACATTATCAAATTCATGCTACAAGATCTTGCTTCTGTTTTCCATTTGATTGGCACATTATCACCTACATTTAGTTCTGATTAATCAAACTTCCACATAGATTAATTAATTACTCTGCTCAGAATCAGTGCTAGGCTGCCTGGTCTACAATTACATTATATATTTGTCATCCTAAAGGCTCCTACAAGATTAATTTTTATTTCCTGTTGTGTTTCTCCATTGTATTAAATTTGACTGTATGGGATATTCCTCTAAATTCTATAACCAACTAATTTTCAAAATACATGCTGGACATATATGAGAGCAGAATAATATGTACCATATGGTAAAGTGTTACTCTGCCAAATATCACATTAATTCGATCACTTCTTTTTCTCTCATTTTGAATTTTCATTTTAGTTCGTGGTGCAGTTGTATTCTGATGCAGATACTGTGAGGCCAGATAGGGAAATAAAATGGACAATGGAGTCCAAGGCTGAGAACAAAAGACTTGAAAGAATGAGAGATATTAATAGTGTTGGTTGTAATGGAGGAAGCCAATATAGCCATTTGTAGTAGGTATTACTGAAACTCAGGAGTGACGAGTCCACATTAAAGTCACTTTATAAGCAGAGTAAGTAATAAGAAGAGGAATTCAACAAACACAAAAAATCACCCAGATTTACTGTCGTTCATTTCACTGGTGTCCAAAGGGGTCACAGCATCATATTTGATATCCTCAGTTCAAGGTCACAAACTTCTCTAGGCTTTCATGCTGCTCTTCAGTTCTCTCACAGTTAGAGCCTGTAGGTGTTTTGAGTTCTCTAGAAGGCCTAAAGTAAATTGTTATTTCAAAGCTTGGATTGCCACCTAGTAGTCAATCACTGATTTTGTTACTTCTTTATTATTTGATTGTTCTGAATTTTCGTCCTGATTAACTTAACACACAGATGGGGAACATACACTGTCAGAGGTAAAGAGGAAATAAAGAAGAGCAGCATGAGTCTATGGCCAGAAATTGTTTTAGCTTAGAGAGTGGTCCATTGAGTCTGATGGCAGGCACGGAGGGATTTTGGAAAGGAGAGAAAACAGAATACCACATTCAGTTGTCAAAATACAGATTCTTTTTCCAATTCTGCTGTGCAGCACTAAGCAAACAATTTTTCTTTTGATGTCATTGCCTTTTCGACTTTCCCTTTCTCTGGATAATTGAGATGATGTTACTTTCACTTCTTAAGAAAATGAAGCTTACACAGCTTTCCTATTTGTCCATTTGTGTGTGTTTTCATAACTTTTCAGACTATTGGCTAAAGTAATTCTCCCTTCATCCCTGCCTGCAAATGTTAAGTCCCAAAGTCATACACATTTTGTGAACATTGGCATTTGAAGAGAGGAGAAAGGACCCTCATTCTCACTAAGTGAAAAGTTAGCAATTTAAAGCCAAAAGAAAAAAAAAAAAGCCAAACCCAAACTCATGGTAAATGCTGAGTTTTATCGGTGAGTGTGAACCAGCAAGCTGATAAGGACTCAGCTGAGGACAAGCAACAGCTGCCTCTTACGAAACTGGTGGCTACATTAAAGTTATTTGAAAAGATAAAGGAATGATAGGAGGAATGATGTGGGAACCAGGTGTTCAAGGGATATAGGACAGAAGCCTGTTGTAAAATCAGTTTTCTCAGTTTAACAAATCCCGAAACAGTGGGTGCCATCCTCGGTACTCGTGTGCGTTAACAAGATGACAGAGGAGGCAGCTTTATGTGAGGATGTGTGAGCAAAGCTTCAGGAAACACCTGTTGGAACTAAGGCGCGGAGTGACCAGCGTCTGGTTCCTCCGAGGCATTGATCAGTCAGTCTCTCCTTTAATAACACCCATCAACAAGGAACAAAAGAGGGACACGAAGGTTGTTATCGAAGAGCGTAACAGGTAGAAACCATACAACCACGTACGTGACTGAAGAGAATGGCAGACGGTGTGGTTTGCCCATGAGGAAGGGCACACACGCCTTGGCACGCTCGTCCTGCTCCTACCACCCACCAAGAGCCCTTTCCTCGCGGTGGCCCCCGGAGCCGCGTTCCTCTTCCCGCATTCCCGGAGGCCGCGCAGTGATGGCCGTGGCCCCGGGCGCAGCCGGGCGGGGGGCCCGAGCGGACGCGGGTCCCGGCGGCGGTGCGAACCCGCGCTTCCCGGGCAGGCCTGCGAGGGAGGGATGAGCGAGCAGCGGAGGGGAGGGGAAGAGGCTGCCCGGGGCGGGGGAGGTGGCGGGCAGAGGCGTTCGTGCGGCGGCCGGGCGCCAATAGCGGCGGCCGGGGCCGAGCCGCCTCCTCCTGGCGGCGGCGGCGGTCGGAGCTGGGCCGGCCAAGCCCGGAAGCGGCAGCGGGTGGTGCCGGAGCGCGGTGAGCGGGGCCGGGCGCGGGATGCGAGGAGGCGCTGCCGCCGCCCTGCCCCCTGCCCGCTCGCAGCCAGCGCCCCAGGAGGAGGAGCAGCGGGAGGAGCGGCAGCAGCAGTAGGAGCCGCCGCTGCGGTAGCATGAGCGGGGCAGCTGCTAAGCAGCCCCCCGGCGCGGGGTCTGCCGCGGATCCCGCCGCGGAGAACGCGGCGGCTGCGGACCCGGTGCCCGAGTCGCCTCCACCGCTGCTGAGCGTGGACGTGACGGGCTTGGTGTCGCAGTTTGCGAGGAGCTTCGTGCTGATCTTCCCCGTGTATGTGCTGGGCTACCTGGGGCTGAGCTTCAGCTGGGTGCTCATCGCCCTGTGCGGGCTCTTCTGGATCCGCAGGCACCGCGGCGGCAAGAGCTCCCGCCTGGGCCGGGCGCTCGCCTTCCTGGAGGACGAGGAGGAGGCGGTGCGGCTCAGCGTCTCCTCCGCGGATCTGCCTGCGTGGGTGAGTGGCCAACACCCTTCGGCGCTGTCGGGAGCACCCGCGCCCGGCGGGCCGGGGCCTGTGTCCTCTCCGGGACCTGCGTGACACCCACCCCCGCGGCGGTCCCCCCCGCCCCGGCTCGCGGGGCTGCGCCACAGGCCGGAGGCCGGAGCCCCAGAGCCGGCCTGGCGGGAGGGGTGGGGGCATTGCATCTCCCGCGCCCCATAGCTGCTTGTCCAGGTTAGCCAGCCTCTTCCGAGACGGTGTCCAGCAGCGGGAGCGGCGGGCACCGTGTCCCTTGCCTCCCTCTCTCCCTCCGCCGGGGTGGCCTGTCCCTGTCCCTGCCGCCCGCTCCGCTACGCCCGCGGCGCTGACGGCGGTGACAGCCTGAGCCTGCCGTGGTTTCCCTCGCAGGAATAAACTTTACTGCAGCGTTTGGGTTTCTTTCCCCTCAGGTGCCAGTGACGCTCACGGCTTTGCTCTGGCACGGTCTCTCTGCAGACCGCGGATGTCGCGGCTTGGGCCGTTCCTTAAAAAGTTGAGATGAGAGGGAATAGAATCGGGCTCTTAACGTTGTTGGGGCTTTCAGTAAAGTGTTACCAAATGGGGGTGAAACAGAAGTCAGGTGCTGTTTCTGAGTGCTTTCAAGGCTGTGACATGAGGGCTAAGGTACAGGGGCTGTGGTGGCTTTATTTGTGCATTGATGTGGGGCTTTTAAAATGCTTTCACCAAATCTTCCTTTGAAAGTTTCAGGCTTTCTAATAAGTCTTCATAGCTAACGTTAGTTACATTTTTTAGCTGAAATCCAGCTTCAAAGTTGAATACCTTTTCTTTATAATTTCTCCTTTGGCGGATTAATGATGTTTTTGATGCAGCTGCCAGCTGCTAGTGCCAGTAGCAGTGTGCATCCAGGCCTCCTGGTGCCCTGCTCTTCCCCTGTGATGTGCTGTGCAGAGCTTGCTGCTCTCTTAGTACCTGTACCCAGAGTCTTGAGGGTTTCTGCTGATTCTTTCCGTGTGATTCCTTTATTGACTACTCTCTGCTCCAGACCTATAGTCCCTCACATCTCTCCTAGGGACTCTTTGCAGTGTCTGTCCATCCAGCAGTACGGAGATGATAAAGAGTCCAAGTGGCTGTTTTCATGTGGTCAGATTGCCTGATGTGACCTCTTCTAGCTCTACTAAGGAGGTTATAGGAGACAATAGAGTGGGTAGGTGTGAGACAGGAGTCTTCTACTCCTCTTCTATCCTGTCTTTTGCAAAAGTTCTGGTGGAAGATCATGATAAATATGAGTACAGTGTTCAGGAGAGATTAAATGGTTTTACCTCTTGAAGCAGAGATGATGTAGTAAATAGCTCTTACTACCTGTGTGTTGTTTGGTTTTTCCTGTAATCACACAGCAATATAATGGAAATGTTCTGACTTGGTGCATTTAAAATGAATTAATTGAAGCGAGATTTGTAGTGGAGGGTTGTATATAGTAACAATCTGCTGGTAACTAAGCCATAGATACCCAGATTAGTGCTGTGTGTTTGAAGTTGCAATTTGTTACCTTTGATAAAATGGCCATTAATTTCTGTGTGGAGTTGTCCAAATAACTAAAGATTTAGAAAGGGACCTTCTGACTGGTCAGAAGCAAAAAAAAATCAAGTGATGGCTGCAAGCACCTGCATGTATTCTATGGCATCGTGAGAAAGCAAGTGATCAATATGCAAGGTTTTCCAAAAGTGTGTGTTCCTCTCACACACCAGTTGGCAGATGGATGTAGATTTTTTTTTTTCCCTCCCTCTTTATCCATATTCTTAAATTTTAGAGGTCTTGGTTCTTTTGGCTGATGGATTTGCTATGTTCTGGAAGCATCATTCTTTCAAATAAAAGTAGCATCCAGAATAAGTGTGGTCTGGAAAACAGAAGACTTCTGAAAACTGAAGGCCCACTTAAATCAAAAGTGGTCTTCAGTGTCTGCTGTCATAGTCCTTCAGGGTTATATGAGTCTTATGCTGCTTCTGTAATGTGTCTTGAAAAACTGCTGTTCTTCCTTCTGTATTATGTGTGTTTTCCTGGAGATTTATGGATTTCAATCATATTTGAAATAAGAGCTGCTGGATGGAACCTGATATCTGTAATAGGGATCAGCTTTATCCATCTCAGTGTGAACTCCAAACTGAAGTATTTTCCCTTGGTTTCTGATTATGGAAATAGACTTTAAGTTGCTTGAGTAGGACAGTGCTGTGTTTTAAATATAGAAAACTTTGTTTTCTTCTGGGACTGAAACTGAGGTGTAATAAACCATTTTTCAACTAAAATTATATGGTATCTCAAAGATTTATTTGACATGTGGTATCTTTCTGTGCCCTTGATTGGAGAAGAGCTTTAGCTTTGTTTGTTAGGTATGACTCCTTTTCCCCACACACCTTAGTATTATCTGTTGCTTTATTATTATGTACTTACTAATACTGCACTGAGTTATTTATTTTTAAGAAAGTGATTATTTCAGGAAAATGTTCTCTGCTGGCAATATGCTCAATTGCAGTTTGAAAGTGATACTGTTGTGCCACCACACTAGGTAGGGTTTGTAATGTTAATTATTAGTTTCCTAAATTAGATTTACTTCTTCCATAAGCAGGTGGTTACAGAGGAGGAATATTCTGTATTGTGCATGTAAAGTGAATTATTTCAACATGAATAGAAGTTTGTTACTTCAAATGTCAACACAGAATTAACTACAAAAAAGTATGCACTGAAAAATACTGTGTTTACTGTCTTAAAAGAATATGATCTGTCTTCATAGACTTTTTGACATGTAATTATAGCTTTGCTGCATGTTTGAAAGATGTCATAGATTATATAGGGTGGGAAGGAGCACAGGTGGGGGCTTTTCCAAATAATTTAAAACTAGGCAGCAGAACTTACAATGAGAAAGAACTGGAGATCAAAATGGTCCTTAGATAAAGACATTTTAAGACATGAAAAGGTCTTTAGATAAAGACATTTCCCATTTATTTGCAGCATTTTTATGCACTAATTGTATTTTATACTGGAATGAATGTAATTCAGACACAAAAATATATAAGGAAAGGGGCAGTTTAAGTATCATTACAGAGAGGAGCAAAGGTAGGAAACAAGGACTCTTAGGTTTTTAAAAGCCTATCGCGTTACCTTTTACTTTAAAAATGGCAATGGAATTTAATAATCTAAGGAGTGTAACAAATTTACTTTGTTCTTTCTCAGATCAGCCGAAAAAGTTGATCTAATTTTTCCATTTTAGGGGTGGTTCTTGTTGATTAGTGCCATTTCCATAACTTGACAATATAGCATGTTCAACGTGTTTTTTGATTAGTGGAACTTTGTCTCCTGTTTTCTTGAATATACAGATAAAAAGCCAGCTGAATTTGTTTTCCCCAGATTAAATGTAAATTTGGCCTTGTACCAGGAGCTGTATCTGTGTGCAGTCTGTCAACAATCAGCAGGTGACCAAAATAGCAACAAATCTTAGCATTTTTAAAGAATTGTTTCTTAAAACAGATTTAGACAATTTTTTTGTAAACTTTATCATGTATTATACAGAAACTGTATAATGCAATTGTAGTAAAAGTAGTGACTTGCTAAAACATTAATTACAAGTCTGCTGTGGCATTTTGGGTCCTTCATACTTGCTTAAGTTTCTGCTCTGGTCTGGAGTGATTTTTATGTTTTTGTTTGTTGTTGTTTTGGTTTTATTTTTTTCCCTCTTGCTTTATTTTCTCATCTACTCAAGAAAAAGGAAAAAAATCCTGCCTAAGTAGGTGTTGTCGTCTTTTTAATTAAACTGTAAAGATTTATTGTAAAGAAATCTGGTAGGTTTCCCTTCTCTTGGGAAGCTGTATGAAGTTCTTGCAGATTGTGAGTATTGTGGGTCACCACTGAACTGTACCACTGCTACACCTGGAGGAAGGAGATAATGTCCAATTGTAAGGTTAGAGCAACAAAGACTTTGGTTTTTACTGATACTGGAAATGCAGAGCCAGCATTGGTAGAAGAGAAGTGATTCTGTTGCTCTAAGTGCAGGATCACACCTGTACTGAGTGACATTTGCAGAGAAGGTTAAGGTGTTTATGCTCTTATGTGTATTTCATATGAAGATGTCTTAATGATACAGAATCAAACTTGCTAACTAGATCTTAGAAAGTTCAGGACAGGAATCTCCAAAGAATCCCTGCTGATGCACATTATGTACTCAGTAAACCTGATAAACAGGTGGACATCTGCTATACAATGCATGTTTTCATTTGCTGTAGAAAAAAAAGATGTTCCTCTTCTCATTGCACCTTTGGTTAATGCTGTTATTGCTGCAGCTGTAGAAACTGTAAGAGGGTTTTTATACATCTTCTGAAATTTGAGGACACAGAGATGCTGTGACACATTCTTCTGATCCTTTCTCCAACTTAGTTGAGCCTGTTAGATGACTTACCCAGGAGTGATTTGTAAGAAAAATTACTCCCATGTATGGTAATTTAAAGTTAAACAGGATGTAATCAGTTTGGGTAGTGGGTACTGCTCTGGATAGGTGGGCATTGCTCCAGGCTGCCAGCCTGCACCTGGAAAGGGTGAAGAGGTGTGAGTAAGAATTGAGTAATAACCTGTGAGTACTTAACAGTTGAACTCTGCATCCTTCTTCTGCCTGATGATTTTTCATTTTAAACTGCCTTCTGTTCTAGCTGATTCATAGTGTATGAATATGTACGGATGTGTATTGTGGGTTGTGTGTGTTTTTGTGGTTAGGCTTTCTTCTTAAAGGAAGAAGTTTAATTTGGTTCAGTATTACTTCTTGAAATTTAGGTAGTCTGAGTGACATCCTAAGAGTACCCCATAGTTAGAATAAATGTAAATGATGGGTTTGGAAATGGAGAACCAAAGGAAAAAAAAAAGATATTGGACAATTGATCCCATCTCTCTGTTTCTCAGGGTTTTCAAGGTGAGTGTGTTAAAGCTATGCTGAGAGGATGTCTGTCCCAAAACACCTTCTCTCATGTAGTAATGTGGTGAGCTTCACTGTGTAATTCATACATAAAGATCCCTTTCCAAAATATTTATGGTAGAAACCCACATGTAGAGCTGATGTTTATGAACATAATATCAAACTACTAAAGAAAAACATCAGCCTGAAAGTATTAGTATGCCTCTTGAACTCTTCGTAGATGACACAGGCCTTCTAAATATGTGTGTATAATACATTCTTTTTTCATCTAACAAATTATTATTACATAAATATTACTACTGAGTTTTGGAACTACTGCAGATATGTTCTTTATATACCCAGTTTGTCTGAACTAGGGAAGATGCGTACTAGTCTCTTTAGGGGTTTTTTGTTTGCTTGTTTGGTATTTTTTAATTTTGCATTGTAGTCTGCTGGTGTTGTTTCCATGCCTAAGTGCCTTTGCATCTAAGGACTAGCCCAGCTTTAACCATATTTGAAAATGCAGGCGTCAGAAAGATCTTGTCTGTACAGACTGAGGTTTTATGGAAGGAAAAATAAATCTAGGATAACAGTTGACCTTTTTTCCCTCTTCAACAAGATTCTTCTCACTTTAAATTACTACTGCTTTTTGAGATTGTTGGCACATCACAGTTGGTGGGCTATGCATTCTAAGTTGTTTGGTTTTTTATTTTAGCATGAGAACCCTCTGGGAAATAAAGTTGAGTCAGGGTTATTGTCAAAACATTTTCATTGCAGTTTAGTAATGAAAACCTGTTTTATAAATTTTAAGTAACTAAAACAATTCTTTGGTGGCATTTTGTTTTCTTCAAAATGAAAGATGAGGTGGCATTTTTTTTCTGGTCAGATAAAGTTCTTTGACTTAAACTTCATGAACTGAATTTTTAATCTCCCATTTATCAATTCATCACTAGTTTTCTAGTTACTGAAATTGTCATAACTTCTTTAGAACTTGCAACAATTTTATGCTGACCATATATCTGTACTGAATCTGTTTGTTTTTTTTTTTTTAGCTTTAAAATAATAACAAGTTTTAAAAGAAAATTTCTGTATATCCTCTGTAGTGTCTGAAACCAGTTTGTCAGAGTCTTATAGCAGTATATAAGATTCTGATAGCAGAAGTTAATGGCTATGAGTTAATCTGTACCACTGATTCGGTATGTTTTAATGTGTACATAAATGGAAATCAATAAAAACATATGATTCTTCTGGATGTACTAGAGAAATAATAGTTTTGGTATGAGACACAGCTAGTTTAGATACAGAGTTGTTTGACCTGTGATATCTTTCTCTTTGCTTTTCTCTACTCTTGGACAATATAAATTAAATCTGATACTACCTTTTCATAAGGAAGTGGAGAATGGACACCCCACGGGCAGCTTCAGAGCTTTCCTGTGGCCTAGCAGGGGCCACCTTCTAAGGGTTGTGTACCAAGCTTGAAAGGGCAGCAGAATTTCAAAGGCAGTTTGTGTAGAGCTGTTTTTGCACATTCAGGGTAAATACTGTGCCACTTCAAAGATGAAAATTAAATCCTTATCTTTGGCTGCTGTTTGTGAACATTTAATGAAAATAAAGGATATACTGAGCTGGTGTGTTCAACATAGTATCAAATGTAAATAAAAATGGAAAAACAGTATTTTGATAAGAAGAGAGGGAGAGGGTTTTTTTTTAAAAACAGCTCTTTGAATTCAGTAAATTCTGAAACTGAAATGTTTAAAGAAATCTGACACTATAATTTGTATAACTTCTAGATCATATGGCATTTTGATTCTGGATAAGATTTCAGTTGAATGAGGAGAGAGTTCTGTGAAGTTTAGAAAGCAAATGTTTGATAAGAAACAAGAGGGAGGAATTAAACCAAGAATTTACTAAAAGTGTGTGAAATGGTAAAACAACTTTTATGTATTTGACAGACTTGGTAGTTGTCCAAGATAGTATGAACTGATTCAGGACCCTTTGGTTCCATCTGTCATGCACTAAATGCTTTTCTTGTTTTGTAAAACCAAAAAAAGAGGATCTGCGCTTTCATTTCTTAGACAGTCTTAATTCTTTGAGGAGGCTTTGACCTCTCAGTGGGTAAGACTAAAGTTCTCTTGGGGCGGTTGGGAAAAGATGATAGTGTAATTAAAAATGTGTGTTTATTTTTTGAAAATAGCCAACTTAAATTTGTTAGGGTTTTTTTCCGTTTGTTTGGTTTGGTTTTTTTTTGGGGTATAGCACGTTCTCTCTGTTTCTTAGCTGGCAATAATGGATCGTCAGGAGTGGAAAGAGAGGTTGAACAGACTTGCCCCATCAGCTAGGGAAGTCTCTGATAGTAGGCTTCTACTCCATTGACTAGAATTAGTTCAGATTTAACTTGCTTTCTAAGGTCCTCCCATTACCAAAGCAAGGCTCAAGAATTAGGAATCCTGGCCATGCTAAATCTGTTCCATTTACCTCAGCTTTTCAAGATACTTTTTGATGCCTTGTTCCTTTATAAAGGCCTGTATAATTTCCATCCTGATGTCAGGGTTCAGGTGAGAAGCTGTGTCCCATCTCCTCTTGAATCCCATTAATAGGGGAGGAAAAGAGGTGATCCTCAGCCTTCTTGCACATCATTTGATCCCCATCCTGAGCCTACTTCTAATGTTTTATTCCCAGCAGCTTTAACAAGCTTCGTGTACCAGTCTTTTAGTCTTTGTTACATTGGTGGAGTTTTTATTTCCTTTCATTTTAAATGGCACAGGTTTGGTTGGTTGGTTTGGTTTTGTTCTCTCTGTGTGCTTCTTGTGATACAGTTAAAAGTTAGAGCAGCAGCGAGAATTTTAAAGCTTCTTTCTACTTGGTCCTTATTGAGGAGAATTTTAATTTTGTGTGTAGGTGCTGCTCTGCATTCCTATATGTTTGTTGCAGAGAGGTGCAGGGGGGTTGGTAAAGGCACTGATTCTGCTGTTTCAAAATGAAGTAAATGTGCACTTCTCACAATAAAGATGTTCTGCATCCAACTGCACTTTCCCAGTGCCACCTTGTGCCAACATTAGAATTTACTTGGCTAACTAATTGTGAGTTTTCTGCCAAGTTGGGTGTTCAGCTGGATGAGTTTCATGAGTTTACTGTGAGACAACACAAGTGCCTGTGCCTACAAAAGGGAAGTGGTGGAAGCCTGTGCTCAGGTTTAAAGTGAAATGGAGAAATGGCCTGCACAGAGAGGCTTTTCTTAGAAAAAAGGTGGCAAATAATGCTGCTGAGGTATATTTGTGTGGAAGCAAATATTGAATTTGAGCTGTTTATAATGTCAATTTTTCTTATCTAACTTCTTTTATAATGTTTCAACAGACATGTTAACGTATCTAATCACTGAGCATATAAACTCTCAGTATTTTGATTCAGCTTGAAAGTTGACCCTGTTTTTAGTGCGTGGTTGGATTGGATGAACTTCACAAGTCACTCTTTACCTGAATTATTCTGTAATTTTAATTTTTGTTTTAAGCTGTCATTTAAAATAGCTTTCAGTCTCCAGTTATGGTTTACAAATTGTAAGAAATCTTTTCTGCATAAAATATAAATATTTGCTTAAATATTAAGTGTACTAGCAAGAAAAACATTTTTAAAAGGCTATTTATAGAGAAGTATTTTGTGGGAGGCAGTGACACCTTTTAAATCATTCAGATGCCTGTCGACTAAATAGATAGTATTAAAAGTTCTGTGTGGCAGACGTTAAAACACACTATTTTTCAAGTAACTCCTGTTATATAAATAAGCTTTGTAAGACCAGTGTTCCCATATAATGAGTCATTGCACAGAGTTTTGTCTGCTACACCCTGATGTGACTACGAGATTCTGATGAAGAGCTGAAAATCTGAAATGGGACTAACGGTTTTCAGCTGAAGCAGTCTGGATTTATGTACCATGAAGTTGTTACTATACTAGAAATACGAAACTAGTTTTACTTGGCTGAAAATAACTGTCATATGACAGACAAGAATTGCATTGTCATTTGGCTGTCCTTATCATATAGCACCATGAGTTGAGTTTACATTAGTTCAATTGCAGCACTTTTACCTGAGCAATTTATATTTGCAATGTAAATTGCATAACTGTTGGCATCTGTTTATGTGAAAACTTCAGTTGAGAGAGTCTGGAATAGACTACACTATTGTTTTCATAACCTTTGTTGGCATTCCTTTAGTTAGATACTGCCTCGGTTATCCAAGCAGACTAAAATAGTTTCCTCTGAGAAAATTTTGAAAGATGTAACACCAAATGTAAAATTAAATATATTGACAATCCATTGTCTTGTCATTGTCAATCCTTAGCAGGCAGGTGGGAAGAAAGCGAGTGAATGTCTAAGAATTTAGTGTCTTCCTGTTTCATTTTTAAAAGTAAACACAGGATATGGTGAAGCATGAAGGTAGCTGTAAAACCTTGATTGCTCTGTTTTGAATTAATTATGCAGTGTTATGATCCACACTTCTGCTCTTAAGGTTTGTAGGTGATCTTTACAATAGCTTACAGAAAAAAACTGTGTGGAGAAAAACTTTGTGGGAAGAACTGGAATGGAACTTCACAGCTCAGGAAGCTCACAGTTTGCTTTGTGTTTTAAGCATTACTACTGCTTCTTTGTATTATGTCATTGTTGTGCCTTATTTCAGATCTGCATAGCTTGATAGGAAAAAACCCTGTTTCTATGCTTTGTCAGATGCCCTTCTTCACACAGCATATTCTGTAGACTAGTGAATAAATTCACAGCTTCATATCCAAAAGCTCGGCAAGAACTCTTGTGGCTTTTTTCTGCAGGGAGAATCTTAGAAGACATTCTCTGAGCTGTGAGTTTTTGTGCAGGCTTACAGGGCAAGCTCTCAGGAGTTGTTGGTATTTAGCTTGTTTAAGCTCTCTGCATGTTTCAAGCTGTTAATGTAATTAATGTAATGATACTTCTAGGAAATGTTTTCTCTTCATTTGTTAACATTTCCTAATGCAGCAAGCTTGCTGGTCCAGAATTCTGAAAATTGTAGTTTGTTTTGAGGCAAGTCTTCCCCCCTCCTCCAGGCTGTTGATTCATCTTGCTAATTGTTTAACTAGAATGCTAAATTCTCTCTTGTGTGTGGCTAGGAAGTTGTCTTAGTCTAGTAATAAATTTTGTGATGCAGACTAAATTTACATCTCAAAAGCGGTGTTCCTCGCTCAATGACTTTCTCCTAAAATACTTGAACTACAAAAAGAATGCTTTTCCACCCACCCACCCTCTGCCAGTTAAATATCAAATGGCAGCCAGTAAATGATAAGAGTGTTTCATGGGGGGAACAGCAAACCAGTGTTCAGTCATCTGACTTGTATGTGTTTAAGAATATTCAATAGAGATTAATATAGTAGTTTAAATTGTAGTAATTTCTTGTTCTCTGTTTGTTCATGTTAATCTTTATATTGGTTTATATTTTAGGGAAGATATTTGGGCTTTTGAAAGTGTTTGGTTTTTTTCTCTTAAGGGTGTGCTAGGTATGAATACAGTGTTGATGTGAATGTGTCTAAACTGTCCATGTTCATTTGATAAAATCACTTATTTCTGTCATACTCATGTAAATCTTTATAATGGGAATTAATTTTCTTCTACATTTGGCTATGTATAAAGCTTTTTAAAACATTGCATTTATTATGTGCTTGTGTTGTTTTCAGGTCTTAACATAGATGTCTAATAACAGAAAACATACTTGCCTACAATTGTTTTTCAGTTCCTTTGTGATTTGAAAGTTTTGCAGTAATAGTTTACATTTCTTTCCCATGTGTCCTATCTTCTGTGTATTCAAGTGAATAACCTAAATGTTACCAATCTGTTCCTTTTGGTACTTTTGATTTACCAAAAGAAAAGCCCTAATCAAGTTTGGTCTTTTTAGTTCATTAAGTTAATCCATTACACAAAGAGCCATAGTGACAGCCTGAAAGTAGATTTAATTTAGAGGTTGCTTAGTTTACAAATAGTTTTCATACAAGAATGTGTACTTTAATTTTGCTGTTTGAGAGATGAGGAACAACAAAAGTGTTCTTTTAAACAATATTGCAGTGTTCAGTGGTTTGCTCCCAGTGCACACACGTTGTTCCTGGTCTACCTGCTGCCTTTATGCTGATCTCTTTGGTGTTCTGGCACAGCCAGTGAGGAAGTGTCTTGTACTGGTCAGTAACACTGTGACAATAAATCTGACAAAGTTCTTAAACCTCTCTTGGGTTTGGGGAGAGGGTTTGGACAGTAGTGTTCTGGGTATGATGCAGGAGTGGCAGACAAGTGTAGATGGCAGTTTTTGTTTGGTATTAAGTGTAAACAGGACCATTGAGGACTAAAGGACAGTTTTAGATGATGTTTAAACAGTTACCTGGGAAATGGACAATAGGAAAACTTGATGGGACACTGGGAGACAGTCTGTACTGGCTCTGGTGGGAGACACCTAAACTTTCATTTTCATTCACTTTGAGTGAGTTTGGTATTTGGGATGTAGAATATTTAGCAGATATTTTGTAAAACATTTTAGTGTAAGAGCTGGAGGTACTCGTGCTTGAAGTGACAATTAGATGCTGCTAAGGGGATGGAAGGGATTGCAGCTTTAAAGCATTTATCCTTGACTAAAATAACATCGATTCACATCTCTCTCCTTAGGGAGCAAGCTGATCAACTGTAGGTTCAGTTTATGCAGAAGCAGTAGAATGTATCCACATGCCAGAGAGAGAAGATTAGTTCATCAGTGGTCCTAAAAATAATGGGTTTTAAGCCCTGACAAATCGCTTTGGAATTTCCTTTGCTGTAAAGTTTGGATTCTTGATTCCCATGTAACACACAAGATTCTAGTTTAGTTTTAACCTGTTAGAACTTAAAAGGTCATTTGCTTTGTTGCTGGAGACTTGCAGTGCTTGGGGAATTGTTTTTTCTTTTTGGCAACCCCAGTTGTCTTGAGTGTTTTCATTTGTTCTAGTTTCTTTTTCCAGCAAAGTTATGAACTCCAGCTCTGCTTTCTGCTACTGTGGTTGTTTGCATTGTCAGCTACATGGAAATAACATTCCTGTCTGTCATACTCCAGTGGAGAAGGCAAGGTATAAGAAAAGCTCTTACATTGTGATCTCCCACTGATGAAGAACTCTTGACTTTGAAGCAGTTCAGATTAGTCAATGACAAGGGAGAGAACATTGGGGAATGAGACATTGAAATAATTATCTTAAAACCCCCTTTTTTCCCAACATAATTTACAAGTTAATTTCAGTTGTTGTGGTTTGACCCTGACTGGATGCCAAATGCCCACCGAAGTTGTGCTATCACTCCCCTCCTCAGCTGAATGGGGAGAAAAATGCGATGGAAAGTTTGAGGGTTGAGATAAGCACAGGGGGAGAGATAACTCACCAGTTACCAACACGGGCAAAACAGATTCGAATTGGGGAAATTAACTGGGATTTTTACCAGTCAATTCAGAGTAGTATAATGAAAAGTAAAACAAATCTTAGAAACACTTTCCTCCTATCTCTCCCTCCTTCCTGAGCTTTACTTTCTTCCTGATTCACTGCCTCCTCCACAAACTGCTGGGGAATCTCAGCTCTGCCACCTGGAGCACCTCCTCCCCTCCTTCTTCACTGACCTTGGTGTCTGCAGTGTTGTTTCTCTCACATTCTCACTCTTCCCTGGACAGCATTACTTCTGTGCTATAAAAGTTATTTTTTCTTCTGAAGGAAGTTGTCTCAGAGGTGCTGCCAGTGTTGCTGATGGGCTCAGCTTTGGCCAGCAGTGGGTCTATCCTGGAGCTGGCTGGCATTGGCTCTGTTGGGAGGGAAATAGGGAAAGCTTCTGGCAGCTTCTCACAGAGCTGTTCCTGTGGCCCTAACCCTCCTCCTGCTCCCAAAACCTTGCCACACAAATCCAATACAATCTTAAACTGTTCAGTTTAAACAGAAATCTTCAATATATTTTTTAAAAAACAGTCACCAAGCTTAGCATTCATGTCCTCATGATTTCTCAAATACATTGAGCATTTCAGGACTGTATCAGTTGCAACAAATCATATATGGCAACAAGAATAGTGGACTTGACTTCAACATCCCTTGATGGTGAAAAAAATGAAATATTTGGCATTTTTTTCTTTTCAGAGGCTTGTTGTACATGGAAAAAACTTTATCAAGTTATTGAAGATACTTCTTTGAGCTGGAAAGATATAGTTGCAAATTAACTGCTGTTTATGCAGATCTCTGAAAATAACTGTGGCATTTTACTCAAGGGGGTTGATTTCATTTTAACTGTCATCACTGCATTCTTCTAACTCAAGTGATGTCTTTTGCAAGAAAGTTATTACATGTGATTAAAAGCTGAGTACAGATCTTAGACTGCTGAAAATATCTGGTAGCTATACAGGGCTGTAAACCACCAGTAAAAGCTATAAGAGAATCTATTTCCAGTTAGCACACACAGTCACATTTCCTGTAGCAAACTGAAATTTAGATATGAGGTTTGGGCACCTCATTCCAGAGATGAAGGTCTCTCCCTGCTGCCTGCCTTTGGTGAAGGGGAAGGGGTGAACAGAGCTCTTTGCAAGAGGTCCCTTTTCTCTGTATAAGAACCTGCAGTAACGAGGTCATAGCTCCACTGCTACTTTTTTACATGCTTAAATTTATCAAGGAATAATTTGGGCCACAGCTGTAAGATTTTAATTAATACATGTAGTAAATATTCTGTGGTAAAACTTCTAAAAAATTACTAGCATCTGTTATAAAATCTGCTGAGAATGTTGGAGCTGACAGTGACTTGGCAGCCTGTATTATTCACTGCATGGGCACAGAAGGTTCTGCTTAGGAGCAGTCAAATAAATTGGCATTGCTATGGGCAAGATTTCTTGAAGCTATATCTTAGGCAACTGACTGCCTAGGTCAGTCTGACTAGGTTGTTGGCAGTTCAGGCAGTTGTCTTAGAATTGACAGAAATTTCTTTTCATGTATAAAATTATTACTAAGTTGCATTTTAGGCACTAGGTGTTTGGTTTCCCCTTAGAGCTAGAATTTGCTGAACTTTAATTTAAACATACAGGTGCAAATTACTTGGAGATTATCTTTAAGGTCAGTACACACATCTCCAGAGGGCTGTATTTGATTATAAGAAAATTTTCAAGATACCGGATATATCTCTTCAGAAGGCTTTATTTTTCTTCATTGAAGATAAAGCAGGTGTAGAGTGACTTACTTATTCTTGGACATGTAAAAGAAAGAATTTTGCAAAATAAGAGAAAAGTAATTAATCAGTTACAATTGCCTACTGATTAATAATACTTGAATCTTAAAAACTGGAAATCTTTGAAATTGCTATGAAACCATATGTAGGTAAAAAGAATTGCTGAAATATAAAAAGAATCTTTCCTTTGTCATAAACTACAGCCAAGATCTAGTGGGCATGATCTGATTATCCAGCTATGGACTGTACACATACACAAAGTGGGACAGTAGATGCAGATTAAAATGCAGAAATGAAGATCTTTATAAACTGCTCAGTCTTAAAAGACTCTTAGGTGCTTAATGTTATGGTTAAATTGTAGGCAGTGTCTTTATAATGTGACACTGCCTACTGCTGTCATTAATTAAAATGGTATTGATTTATGGTGGTTATTTTTTCTGCTAAATGGGGAAGTGAAAGAACATAATGTGTTTGTAATTGTTGAGCTAGGGGTGAAGAATATTCAAGAGATCCCCAAATGCTTGGGTTATCTTCAGTGCTGATGATAATAGGAGAGGTGACAGTTCTGTGCTGCATTTATAAAAGGGATGATGTATTCAACTCCTCTTTTTTCACTCTTGCTACCTCTCCATGCTGTCTATCAAACACCCAACAGTTCTAACGCTGGAACATTCCTCCTCCAAGACCAAGAAGTTACTGAATTTTAATCATTTGCTACCCATAATTTGTTTGAAGGGCAGAAGCTGCCTTTAAGTAAGGGTTGGTTTCAGGTGTTGGGAAAACATCTTTGTGCAAGTGGTGCTGAACATAAGCAGTGGCTGTGTAAAGAAGCAAGGTTATGTCATTCAGGTCACCACTGAACACTTGATTAGGCATTCTGGAAGTGAACTGGTGGTGTTACTGAAAATCTTTGGTATAAATTCAATATAGTAGTTTGTCCATGGTCTGTGCTTCCACTGAAGGGTTGGTTTTGTAACTGCTTCTGCGAAAAATAGGTTATATTGACTCAAAAATACAGGAACTCCTCTCTAAACATATGCATGTAAGTGAATTTACATTAGAAGCAGAGAAATTGAAATGGATGATCATTTAAGGCATATATGACCGAATATTAAAACACAGGATAAAAGTGGATTGTTTAGTTTCCAGTATTGTTTTAAAAATAGCTTAATTTCGAAAGAGGATTTATGTTTTTTAGAATTTATGATCACTTACTTTGCCTGTTTTTTTTTAAGATGGAAAAACTCTTTAGCAGAGTCTGAAGAATGTTTTGATGCAGAGCATTGCAAGACAGCTATTTCAAAAGACTATATCAGTGGTGGTTTGCAGTCATAACATGAGAGAAAGTGTCTGTGTCTGCAGGAAGCTGGAATCTCAGGAGAGGTTTCCTGGAAACAGGGCCTTGAGGAATTTTGGTGGGATGAAGAGGAGCATTGCAAACTGACTGGACTTTTAATTTCTTTTTAGTATTTTGTATTTTTGTATTTACTACTGATCTCTTAGAGGACATCAACTTCTTGAAACCTGATCACTGTTTTTTGTGGGTTTGGTTTTTCTTTTTTTTCAAAAGATCAAATGTTTGTTTTAAACTGCAGATTTCCCACATATTAGCAGTATTTCTTTTCCCTTGGCTTTGTTGAATTGTAAAAACTTGTGTGGCACAACAAGTGACTGAACAAATGTTGCTGTGTACACAAGTCAGAGGATCAAGGACTGTCAAATATCTGTGTGTGTTTTAACTAAAATATTACAAAATGTAGTAGCGTGTTGGAGAAAAGGTACTGCGTGCCCTTGGGTGCTCACTTTTACTCATTTGCTGCAATTCCACTTGAGGGGTTTCATCTTTCTTTTTGCTGTGTGTGGACTTCAAGTTGTTGCAGACTGATGTGTCTGCCAGGCAGTGTTCATCTGTTTGTGGATGGCCACAAATCTCCTAGTGCTGTGGATGGTGTACTTTGGTATTAAATTCACTTTCTGAGGAAAATTACAGTACAGTTCTAGAGAGACACTGCAAGCCCAGGACATTTGTGACCTGCTGGATGTTCCACTGTGCAGATGCTGTATGTGCCAACCCAGTAGCATAAGCACATGAATTTTCCTCAGAGGATGCAGTTTCAGTAGTGTCCTGTCCTTCTGCAGGTTTGATTTAAGTACACTTACCCTGTTTTTTCAAAAATAGCTTCTAAAATAGAGGTGCTAAGCTCAGTCATGGGATAGATATTCCAGCTGGAAGACAGGCTGTCCAAACACGATTTCTGTGAATACAAGAATTAAAAGCTTTGGGTGCAAATTTAATGTTTTCACATGCTTGAAAAATCTTTTCAATAAATTATGAAAATACCTTCTCTGCTTTAAAACTAAGTTACATTACTGGGTGTGGATTTTTGTTGATGTTGAACATTACCTTGTTATTTGTTTAGGACTTTTTTTTCCTGTAAACATATAGAGTCAAGATAGTAAGACTGATATTTAAGGATGAGGATAATAGTTAATTTATTTGGGGAAACAACTAAATTAACTGAATTCCACCTTGTAGCTCAAACATATGACATTGCATTCCTAAGTTTAGAAACTTGATTTAGCAGTTAGTGCTTTCAGTGTCTTTCCTTAGCAACCCAGCCTATGAAAACACACCAGAACTGCCCTTCCAGCTCTGTACTGAGGAATGGTAGGAAACTCCATGGTTTTAAGGTGGAGTTTATAAACAAAAATAGGATAATGAGTCTTGCAATTGTAGGGGATTGGAATTTAGTGGTCAGAGTATTTTCCAATTACATATTTCATTGCATTTTCAGTATGATCCTATATGAGGTTAAGGGCTGCCTTAAAACTCTAGAGCATCATTTTTGTTTTAAGTAAACTTACCTGAAGAGTATTCATAAAATTGAATTGCTTGTGGGGTTTTTTTGTTTGGGTTTGGGTTTTTTTTTTTGGTAGGGGCTAAGCATTCCTCAAGATAGAAGGGGTGCTGGAGGATGCCAGCAGCTGCTGAGGGTTACAACCAGCCTTTGCAGAAGCTGAGAGGGCTTTCAGGGAAGGAAAACTCTACAGTACTGTTTTAGTTTTGATTTTTCCTTAGATATTACTTTGGATTGCTATGTTGGCAATCTTTGCCTAGTGCAGAAGTTTCTATGTTACGTGTTGCCAGTGAAATGTATGACAAACTTTGCATTTTTTTTTCTAACAAATAACGCTGTTCTGTATTTGATACTGATGCACAGTCCAGTGAGGGGGACAGAATTGTTCTAGAGTGGAGAGAACAAATCTCATAAACCTTAAAAATTTTAGTGTCTACCTGATTATTAGAAACACTGAGCATTGTATATGAACCTGGTATAAGTATTTGGTTAAATGCTTGAATGGAAGAACCAGAAGGAGTTGCACATGTAAACTTGCATCTGATACCTGATGCTGTCAGGTTAACCTGGGCTTTCCTCTCTACCATTTGTCAGTACATTAACTGAGACCAAATTTAAACATTGCAGCTCTTTTTGGTTTCACATTATTAGGATGCTCTGCTTTCTGTTACTTTGTCAGTGTAGTTTTATAGTTTCAGAGAGAGCTAATCACTGATTATTTACAGGTTCCACAAAGCTGCCAGACTGTTGGTCTGTACTTTTTATACTCTCTGGATTTTGCATTGTGAATTTCTAGCGTTTTGGCTAGAAATTATATGGGGATTTTAAAATGTCTGTTATACCTTGCATGATTTCTGATTATATTTAAAAATGTTTTAATATTATGAATAAGCTCTGGCTGGATAGTACTAGATCATACTGGATGCAGTGCAGTAGTTAAACACTTTTGCTGGTGTTAGATCAGAGTCAGTCAAAAGAAGTATATGCATGTATATATATAGCATATGTATATATCTCTTTTTTTGTTTTTTGGTAGTGTAAGAACTAAATAATAAGCTTATAAGTTCTAAATACTGAGTGTATTCTACACAATCGCTTGAATTCTTAGGTTGCACATTAACCTAGCTCAAATTTTTGTGTCCTGATACTGCATTTTAGTTTAGATACCACCAAAAAAAAAAAGAAATCCAAGTTCTTCATTTTGTTCTTTTGTATTTTCAAATACTAGTTTGCAGTTTGCTAATTCCCAAACCAATAAGAAGTGAATGGTACTTGTAATAGTTCCACATAGATTTGTTTCAAATGTATTGTGAATTACAGGTTACATTAAAAAGAATGGAAGGTTGGGCTTCAGTACATGGAGATGTTTCAGTCTAAAGATGGGGAAGAAGATTTAATCTGCCTGAGAAAGATGAGTCTTGCAGAAGGTATTCATTGCTTCTTAACACCTTTCCTGAAAGCTGATGCCCATTTCAGGCCTCACAGAACACCTGCATGGTTCCCTTAGAGAGATGAACTGTGTAATTGGGAGAGTGCCAGCAGGAATGGGCTCTCCCTGCTGCAGGACCCTCTGTCTCAGTGGATCAGAGCTCCTGACTGCGGGGTTAGGGAAGCAGGCAGTGGGGCAGTGAAGTAAAGGGCAAAGAAACCTTCAGTGTTTTATTGTAGATACCAGCAACAAGGGTGGCTGGCAATTTGGTGCAGAGCCCAGCAATTCTTTTCATAGCTGTAGATAGTTCAAAGGACAGTAAGTTGTGCTGTGACACTGGTTCTATAAGCTGTTTTGAAAGCTAATGTTTAGCAGTCCAGAGAGGAATTTGTCTTCTGTTGACTGTTGAGAGAATAAGACACTCTGGCATGCACTGGGGTTGGGAACATGCCTGGATTCTCAAGGGAACTGAAAAGGAATTTGTTACAGAGGCTCAAAAGTACAAAAAGAGGTCATGTTTTTGAAGTGTGACAAATTGAAAATATTGTTCTAATGCCTTTGTAATTTTACTTAAAAAACCAAAAGCTGGAAATTCAAGGTATTAAGACTTTATTTGTAGGAGAAGAAGAAATGAAAGTACTCCTGGGAATAAAAGGGTAAAGTCAATAATGTCAAAAAGTAGTACTGTGCAAGATTTTTAAGTGGTAAAATTTGGTGAGTCCTGAGACCTGTGGTTCATCCTATGCTTTTTAGCAGTTTAAACATTTAAAATCTGGGTCTTTGCTTTCAGTAATTGCAGTGCTTGTGGGAATTTGGAGATGTGCTAATTCGGGCTGTCATTAAATGTTTCATTTTGTAAACCTTGGTTCCACTACTCTGCAACATGGCATGAGAACAAGATACAGTATCAATCCAGTTCTTGGTGCTGTGCTTGTATAGAGTCTTACGCTGTCAATTTTTTGTCCTTTTATTTTTCCCCGCCTTGTCCTGGCCCTCTGTTGGACATCAGCATTTAAAATATAATTGTTACTGCTGTGAATGCGTGTTGAAGGTGAGATTGGAAAAAGGCATCTGCTGTCTTAAGAGTTCATAATGACTTCTGGTCTTCAGAATGAGGAAGTGGCATAGATAAAAACACTATTGTAAACATGGATAGTAAACAGTCAAAATGTTAAACCTAAATGCTTATGTTTCCTCACTTTAAGAAGTGCTCAACAGGTGTGTTACATGTGAGAAACGTCTCTCCCTGTGTCAGGATATCAGTCTTCTGTCAGAGGTTCTGGGTGTTGAGCCCTCAGAAGTGGAAACCATTGAAAGGTTCCTGCAACCTAATGCCCCCATATACCTTCTACTTTTTTATCATGATTTTTACTATCCTGTCTCACTCCAAACTGAGCGCTGAAAACTTGCAGTCATTTTTAAGATGTAAAGTGAAAAAAGAAATGTGAACATGGTGATTCAGGAAGAATTACAAGATACTAAACTGCAGTGAAAATAAAGCAGTTTGGCTGCAGAGTTGACTTCATCTTTGTATTGAAGCCTGAGTTAGGATATATATTACTAATATACAGGTACTCGAAGTTAATTCTGAAATTAGGCTGTGCTGGAAGATGGATCTGCAGTAGTGGACTAAAGGCTTCACACTTTCTGTTCAGAAAGAGGTAACAGCTGAGCAAAGCAAACCCATGTGGTTTTCTCTGGCAGACATCCTGTGCTGTGTTTAGGGTAGATTCTACACCCAGATAACAGAGAAAACCATGCCAATGTACTTCCAGATATTGGGAAGGAATCTCTGTAACCTTTACTGGTAGAGAAAGGGATTTTTTTTTTTCATGTTGTTCATCAGATGATTAAGCTTGGATGCTTCTGGAAGTTAATGCTGGTTGGTTTTTAATTTCTAGGCTGAACCTCCATCTTCCAGTTGGGGCTGCAGAGGCTGAGTGTCAGGCTAGAAGTAGGATTTCCCAGTTCCCTTATAGGCAGACTACTGTTCTGTCACTCTTCCAGAGCAGCTGCTTATTATGCCTATCCCGGAGGATTTTGTTATGGCAAGCTGCTGCTAAGTAGGAGGGCTCTGGGTAACTTTCTTTTGTGGCATGCTTGCTCCATCTCTGCAAAAATAGCAGCACTTAGGCAAATTCTATCTCGTTTTGGTATTCGTGAGTCAAATTGCTGAAGAGGAATGCAACTCTGGATGTGTCTCACTGCCACTGTGAGTGAAGCATATTTAATAGATATTGAAGTGAAAGATATGCATGAGAAAAATGAAACTGCTGTGCTTTGAAATGGCTCAGCATCCTCCACTTTTGAATTGCACTACTTACTTCTGGGCTGCTTTTTCAGTCATATCAGAGCTCTGGAGCCTCTTCTAGGCAGGGTTCATCTTTTGCAAATACAGCATTATTTTGCATTGCCAAAGACATTATTTGCCATAGAAACTGGGGAGAATATCCAGGTGAGAGTATTCTAGTGGTGTTGCACAGGTGCATAAGGATGGATTCTGAATCCTCAGCTGCCAGAACTGTTAAACTGATCAGGCTTTTGCTGGGCTGCTAGCAAAAATTGGCAGATTGTTAATTTTCTAAATACTGTTCCAATGAATGCTGCAGTGAGAAGGAAAACAGAGGGACAACTCCCTCAATTACAGTCCTGTATATGCATTTATTATAGAATAAATTTTTAAAAATAATCTTAGTAAAGTAGCATGTTTGCATTTAAATGATAAATATAGGCATAGTTATTGGGAAAATATAAAAAAGGCATTTTGTATTTTGAATTAACTGTATGCTTTAATTTTAGCATGGCAGAAAGGGTGGATATGGGGATCCCTAAGTGGAGTTTGGGCTCTACTGAGGTTCAAAGGGTGTGTGTATGGGCAGTGGTGGCTCTTGGCAGCATTTTAGGAAGGCCTGGTTTATGGTTTAGCCTGACTTTACAGGACACAGCCTATGTGCTGCTAGTTGTTTTCCTTGTCTCCCAAATATGGTACCTATGAACATATATCTTAGGAAATAATGTCCTTTAGGCCTTACCAGGATGCTGAAATGTCCTGTGTATGTGAATTTCTGTTTATTTCAGGTTTGAACTCAGTATGTTAGGCTTTTCTTCTTTAGACCTTTAAGAAAGGGAAGAGGAACACGGTAACAGATGGTTGCAAGGAACTTAAATTTTCTATACCTTATAAAGAACCTCAGTTTTATTACTCGAGGTGTATGAATTCCATTGTAGTAGCTTTCCTGTGTTAGCATTGAATCCTGCAGGTGTAAAAAGCTGTTTGTTTCAATTTCTCCAAACACCAGCTTGTTTTGTGTTTAACTTCTGTGTTGTTGGAGAAATTACTTTTCACCCTGATGCTCACAGTGACTGAAGGCGATAGCTCAGGATAGTGGGGAGTACAGAGATCACCCTGGAAAACATGTGCTGAACAGCCATCTGTAATTTGTTGTGGCACCTCACAGGACTTGAACTTAGAGAGGCAGCTCATGTGGGATGACAGCATTTGTGCTGGTAGAAGGTTTGGGGAACATTTGGGGGGATACCAAAGATGTGTTTCTAAAGCTGCTCTTGTCTTATAGGTGCAAATCTGACTCAAAAGGCATGTAATTGCTTCTTTCATAAAGGTTTATTTTGCTTTCCAGTGTCTTGTCCAAGCACTTAAATGGCTTATGTTCCAGTTTATAAATAAATACAGTCCTTCACCTTGCTCGTTATTACAGCTGTTTCTTTCATTTTAGTATGTTTCCACTTAGTCCAGTGTTTCCATTTTTCTTTGAGGGTTTATCATGATCATTGAGCCATGGCAAAAACTCTAGGGCTCTTCCCTACCTCCTTTATCTCTGTATCTTACTCTGTGTGTGTGTACTCTCTGTCTCAAGGAGGACAGTTTTGTATTTTACCCTACCCTTAGTTCTCTGATGTTTGATTTTTTTTTTAAATTTTGTTTGTTTGTTTGTGGGCAATTACTGTCAAAACCTGTACTGCTTATTATGTAACCCTTTTAGGTTAGTTGATACTGATTTATATGGGTCTTTCTGACTTATTCTGTGAAGTGCCCTATGGACATAAAAGTCTGTTTGAGAAAACTGATTTTCTGTATTCAGTCTGCTTCTGGACCTTCCAGATGTTACTGTAGAAAGACGTGGCACATGCAGCTTATCTGTAAAGATTCTCAGGGAAACTGTTCCAGGAGTCCTGGCTGAATCCTCCTCCTGCAAACACATGGCATTTGTAGTCCTGAGCATGAATTTTGCTGTGCAAAGGCAAATCATTTTAATATATTTAAAATGGAAAACAGAAAATCCATCCCAAGGCATGATAAACAGAAACTGAATCAGATTACCAGAAGTAATGGAAATAGCTGTTGTTTGTTAGTTTAGTAACAAGGACCTGCAGGATTTTTTAGGAACTCCCATTATTAGCATTTAACCTTCTCTTTCAGCAATACTGAATTCTGTGGTTCTGCAACAGTAAATAGTGTGGGATTTTCTTGTTATTCAGAAGGGGAGAGAGCCAGGTTATTTCTGGTTTTGATAGAGATTAGGAAGATTTCTTGGCTAACCCAGGAGGTGAAATACTGAAGTGACAGGAGGCAGCCTGGCTGCTGTGCTTTCCCTCACAGCCCCCCTTCTTTACCTCCCCTCAGAAAGGAGTGGTTGTCTCCCCAGTGGTGGTTGAGAAGCCTCTTCAGGTTGTGTCAAGTAGCAGAAGGGTTTTTTCCTCTGTAGGAAGGAACAAACAGTTCACCTATTGCTGCTCCTTGTTTCTTCAGAGAGTGAGAGGGGATTGCTGGCTGGAATACATGGGATTAAGCTGTTAGCCCTGCTCAGCTGTTTTACCTAAAATGTCCTTAGGCCAGCCTGCTTTATCAACTGGAAAACACTGCAGTGAATAGCTGTTAAATTGAGCTTGAATATCACTATATGACATGATTTATTCTATCATGCTGAGCTGCTTCTTTCAGTAACTTTCTCTGGCCTTTTGAGTTAAAAGTGCAGTGAGTTTAGACAAACTATTAGCTGTAATTCAAAGGATAATTTAATTTTAGTGTGTTTTGGTTTTTTGCCACACCACCCAGCTTTATGCTTAATGGTTAAATGACTGCTTATGTTTTACATTCACAAAGTTTTAGAGCACCTAATTTGGGCTTCTGTCCTGAATTTCCTTCAGGATGGTCTCCCTATCCACTGATTATGCATGAAGAGACTATGAAAACTTACTGTGATACCCCTACACATTTTTGCAGTTAAACTAGACAAAGGTACTTTTGATAGAGAGGAGGATTTTTGTATGTAATTTTAGCTTTCCAAAATAAGTAGAAGGGATTGACATCTAATAGAAAAGATATTTGTGAAATAGCTGGAAAATTGCTCAGGAATACTTTGCTGCATTGTAACTGTATCAAGGAACTTTTTTATATTGTGTGACCTTAAAGTGACTGGTATATTTTCTTTAAGATTTCCATCTGGAGCAACAAATAATCAGTGCAAATGGAAGAAACTAAGCATAAGTTAAGTAATGCTGAGTCAGTTAAATATCTGTTAAACATAGCTATGACAATACATTATTTTTAATGTAGAGTATGCTGAGTTGGAAGTGACTCATGAAGATACTTGAGTCCAACTCCTGGCCCTATGAAGGACACCCCAAGAATCACACCATGTGCCTGAAAGTGTTGGGATTCTTAACTTTTAATCCTTGAATATTAAAAGGAAGAAACACAACATTTTGGGGGGTTTTGTTTGGGGATTTTTATTTGTTGTTTTCTTTTTTTTTTTTTCTTTGAATCTAATCTGCTTTTATTGCTTCCTTTTCTTACATTGCTGTAAAATACAATTCAGGAGAAAGTGGTTGGTTTGTAGCAAATAAAGTTTTCAGTTTTTGGAATGCTCTGGTCAATACCTGTAGTTTTGTACTTTCCATGTAGTTGCTGGGGTTTTTTTTGTCTGAGTTCATGTAAATAATACTTAGGACCTATGTGTTAATCATAATCATCAAATAGATGTTAAATTTAATAAGGGTTGTCTGATAAATACCTTTAAGGATGGAGAAAGCTTTCAAAGATAATTTTTAAAAGAAAAATGTTTTACAGTGAGGGGATCAGTGAATAGTACCAGCTATTATGCAATTTATATTTACAAGTAGTTTATTAGTACCTGTAATTTGTGGTGAGAGCAATTCACCATTACAGAAGGGTGTTGTCATGTCTTTCCTTCTGAGTTTCTTGTCAATGCTTGCTTTTAGTGACATTTATGTAGATAAGTGAAACTTCCTTTATGTGAATGAAGAATTGTATTTAAGGCATTAGTTATTATTTGCACTTTGAAGCTTGTTTCATATTATTTGCTGATTGCTATTTGAATTTTCAAAGTTTCCCACCAATCTTTAGTCCATGGCATTTGAGTGTAATAGTCATTATTCTGTGTCTAGCCTTGTTTCCTTAGAAAGATGCAGGTAATAGTCTCGCTAGAAAACTGAGTCACTAATTTAGCTAGTAGGAAGAGTGTATGTAGACAGTTTCAGAAATAAGATAATTGTGGGTAGGAAGTGTTTCTACAGTTGTTACTGTTGTTGTTAGTGGTTTTCTTTGTCCCTTTTTTCTCTTGTCTTCTAGGACAGAACAAAGAACTGCATTCCTTGGGCTCTTTCTGGTATTTTATTGATCATTACAACAAACACGGTTGTGAGTTGAGTTTTTGAAAGTGCGGGATCCAAGCAAATCAGAAATAGGAAGTAAACATGAAAGTTGTTTAGAGCTAAGCACAGGCAGTTGTATGAGAAAGCCAAATCATGTATTTTTAATGTGCAGAAACACATCTTTTGAGCACTTCCAAGTATTTTGCAAGATAATGTTTAATAATAGAACATTCCTGGAACATGTAATATTGTGATGTTTTTGGTGTTGAACATGGTTGTTAGAGCATTTCTTGCAACAGTTCTCTCTTGTTATACTTTGCTTTAAATAATACATTACTACACTGATGGTTGAAATGACAGTACTTGCCAAACTTGCATGTGCAATTTACTAACAGAAGCCAAGAGAAAAACGCTTTTAGTCTTTAACTGTCTTAGCTGAAATCTTGACTTCTTCCTCTTTCTGTTGTGCTTGTCAATAGATTTTTATACAAGAATTAACAGATTTTGCACATCAGTTAGTTTGATTCTTGCTTCTGGCCATAAAATGTTTGTGCAGTTGCTTCAATGCTCTTGTGTCAGTCCTAACTGAACCAGCATACCAACTTCCATCCCTCAGGCTTCCTTCTGTTGTCCATGCATAGGATTGTGTTTGAAGTCAAAAACTCTTAAAGCAAAACATAACTTTGCCACTTATATTGTGGTCTCATATAGCAGGCTAAAAATAGATGGGATTAGTAGATTGATAAATATTTTATTCTTTGTTTTCAGACAACCTGGGTTTGGAGCATCTAAAGATTAAATAAAACTCAGTTATTGATTCAAAGTTGGCTTAACTGAAAATTTCAGAGTTTGAAAATGTAAGGTTCTCTGCTGTCTATTTTAAATGTGTCAGAATAGACACCAAACTGAATTGTATTAAAAGTGGAATGAGCAGAAAAGCAAGAATGGAAAAGGGATGAGAAACAGGAGTGGAAGATATTGTATTATTTGTTACCTATTATCACATGGAACTGCAGGAGTAAACTAGGCTTATATAATTGAGGAGCTGGCTTAATGCCAACTTGTTGTAATGCTAGGTTTGGTTTAGCAAGCTGCAGCTTTGCTGGGAGCTCAGCAGAGCTGCTTAGGGCAGTGTGACCGTGTCACCATCCCATTGTCCATTTTGGACGGCTCTGTGGTTTTGCTCTGGTCAGCTCTCAGCCTTACAACCAGTGATGGCAGAGGAGGTGAGAAGGGTCTCCCCAGGAAGGTTTAACAAGACTTTGTAATAGATACATCTTGTCCTGCCGACCCCCAGAGGCAGAGAGACCTCCTGATCCGGGTGCAGGGGGGTCTTGTCAGGGGCTCAGGGGCGGTGCATGGGCAGAGTTGGGGTACAGGAACCAACAGGGGGGACCTGAGGGAGTGGCCGGGGCTAAGGGCAAGGAACAGAGGGGGAACAACGTAAAAGGCATTTAATAAATTATTCATTGTGAAATACAACACACACCAACTCATGTAAGTGTAGGAGCATCATAAGTGTGGCACACTAAAGGACAAGTAATTATTAAATCTTTGGAAAAATTAAGAACCATGTCCTGTTAAGCAAGGTCTTCATAAAGACTGTAGAGTAGATAAAATCAAAAATTAAAAAATTAGCATACATTAGTATCTGTGGCCTCTTGGTTGTTTCCCAACCTATCTCAAGTGTTTCTGCATAATTTGTGACTGAAAGTGAATAGTGCTTGATAGGTGCAAGAGAGATGCTGCTGCTTTTCCTCATTCCACACAGGTGTGCTGCATGTCAGCTGTGTGCATGGTGCAGGGAACGTGGCCTGTGCCTTAGGGAGTTTATATTCTGAATCTGGGAAGTTGGATCACCCTGTGGAGGAAGGTGAATTTTATCTGGGCTGAGGTTATATTTAGAGTGGGAAGCCTCTCTCAGTCCAGTGTGTCTCTTCTGTTGAATGTCAGCTGGATACTTGTACGGAAGACTGAAAATGAGTAGTGAACATGACAACTGTTATATCGTGCATTACTCACAGCAGACAGGTTTGCTTTTGGTATTTCCTTGAATTTTCTTTTCCTTTCCTCATCTGTGTGTTTAATTGGTTGTCTCTATTCATTGTAGTTTGTTGCTGTTCATTGCAATGGCTGGAGAATCAGAGAATTTAGGAAAAGACCTGTAAGATCATCGAGTCTGACTATTAATCTGACACTGCTACATCCACCACTAAACTATGTCCCTAAATGCCACAGCTGCAAGGCTTTTTTAATACATCCAGAAATGGTGACTCTTCCACTTCCCATGGCAGCCTGTTCCAATGCTTGACAACCCTTTCCATGAAAAAAGTTTTTCTTCTATCCATTCTAAACCTCCCTGGTGCAACTTGAGGCCATTTCCTCTTATCCTATCTCTTCTTTTACATGGGAGAAGAGAGCGACTCTCACCTGGCTACAGCCTCCTTTCAAAAAGTTGTAGGGAGCAATAAGGTCTCCTCTGAGTTTATTTTTCTCCAGGCTAAACAACCCCAGCTCCCTCAAGTGCTCCTGCTAAGACTTGTGCTCCAGACCCTTTCCCAGTTCCACTGCTCTTCTCTGGACACCCTCCTGCACCTCACTGTCCTTCTTGTATTGAGGGGCCCAAAACTTGCCATAAGATTCCAGGTGCAGCCTCACCAGTGCCCAGTACAGGGGGACAGTTACTGCCCTGGTCCTGCTGGCCACACTATTGCTGATACAGGCCAGGATGCAATTTTCCTTCTTTGCCACCTGGGCACAATGGCTCATGTTCAGCTGCTGTCAACCAGCCCCTCCAGGTCCATTCCAGCAGGGCCAATTTCCAGCCACTCTGTCCCCAGCCTCTAGCACTGCCTGGGATTGTTGTAACCCAAATGCAGGACCCAGCACTTGGCCTTGTGGAACCTCACACCATTGGCCTTGGCCCATCAGTTCAGCCTGACCAGATCCCTCTGCAAACCCTTCCTGCCCTCCAGCAGATCAACACTCCCACCCAAGGTGGTGTCACCTGCAAACTGACCGAGGGTGCATTCGATCCCTACATTCAGATCATTGATACCAACAGTAAGCAGGAGAGTCCCCAGCACTGAGCCCTGTGGAACACACTTGTGACCAGCCAGAGTTACAACCATGGATGTAACTCCGTTCTCCACCACTCTCTGGGCCTGGCCATCCAGCCAATTTTTTACCCAGCTAATTGTACACTGGTCCAAACCATGAGCAGCCAGTTTCTCCAGGAGGATGCTGTGGGAAAACAAGTCAAAGGCTTCATGAAAGGCGGGGTCGACACATCCACAGCTGGTTCACGCTGTCATAGCTGTAGATCAGCTCCATGATCTTTACTGGAACCAAGGTCAGAGTGACAGGCCTGTAATTCCCCAGGCCCGTGTGGATGGGTTACATTTGCTGACCTCCAGTCACTTGGGACCTCCCCAGTTAGCCAGGACTGCTGGTAAATGATGGGGAAGTGGCTCTGTGAGCACTTCTGCCAGATGCCCCAGTACCCTTGGGTGGATCCCTTCCAGCCACAGAGACCTGTGCTTGTCTAAGTGGTGTAGCAGGTTGGTGACCACTTCCTCTTGGATTATGGTGGTCTCCACTATGGGGAACAGCTCTGCAGTTCTCACCTGTGAAACTGAACATCACTGATAGCTCTCCTAAGCAAATCAGAATGAACTATGTTGATCCAACATTATGCACAATACGTTACTGAGAATTGGCATCTTTTTTTTTTGCAGGTTCAGAAAACAAGTATTTTAGAGGAAAGTCCAAAATGTTATTTATTAGCATAAGGGTTAACAGGATTCATGCTTTCTGTTCCTTTAACGTTTTGACCATTGGGAGCAGCTTGAGGACCCTACAAGACAAAAACTGAGTGTAAGCTCTGTTCAGCTGTAAGTTTGTGTACATACTTTTAACTGCTTGTGTTGCAAGTGTAAAAAAAAAAAAATTCAGTATTTTTTCTTTTCAAAAAGCGGACACCACCCCCAATCCTCTTAAGTACAGAGCTCTGACATTCTACCTGCCACAATTTTCTAGGAAATTAATTCTAAATAAATAAAATAATGTGGTTCCCAAATAATTCCATCTGTTATTAATAATTCTGGTTTTTTAAACTTATTTAGTAAAACAAACCATGTTGAATGTTTTTTCTTACAGCCAAACTGGTGCAAAAATGATTTTGCACCCCTTGTAATGGTTTTGAGAGATACGTGATATACTTGAAAAATGTAATTTGAAAAGATGCTGAGAACTTTTCTTGACAGTGGAGGATAGCAGCATTTGTAATTCTTCAAGAATCTGTAGAAGCATAGGACTTACCTTTGTTATGGACCTGGGAATGTTGAAAAAGACACAGACTGGAGAGATAACTGTGACATTGTTGATTATGCTGCAGGGCCCAATCCTCCAGCATAGCAAAAACATGGAGGTTTAGATGAAATTGAAGACTGCTCTGAGGTTAGATTGAGTCTATGAAGAATATGTTAATGCTGATTGTTAATGCAAGAACTGAATAAAAACTGAAAAAAAATATGGGGCTTGCTATCAAATGCATCTTGTTGAAAATACAGTGTAAAGAGTATGTGTGTCACTGACTGTTCGCATCTGGGATATATATAATAAAAATAACTGCTTTTGGAGCCAGGGGTACAATTTGTTACACTATGAAGGGATTAGGACTTTGCAATTCAGTTAAGTAGAGACAGTGCTTCACAAAAGTCACTATATGTAGGTCATGGTTTTTTAGTCTGTTCAAAGGCTCTTTGTGTTTGGGAGGTGTGATCTGCATCTTGTCCTACAGCCTGGGAGTCTCTAAGGAAATGCTTGTTAGCTCTGCTTCTTCAGGGCTTTGTTTTTGTTCGATGGTGATTTTTGGTTGGGTTTTTTTGTCTCTGTGTGTGTGTAAAATGTACAGCTCCTAACTGTGCTCTCATTCTATGTCTGGAAAACTGTGTCTGTTCTTCCAGCATTTAACTTGTTTTTGTATTGCCTTGGGTACTTCCTGCCCCATGTATAAACTGTCATATTGTCTCTGACTAGTTTCTGTAGTTGTTTTAAGAAAAGAAGTCACTGGAAATGTCCTTCAAAGGGCTTTTGGCCAAACTTGAATCCATATTCCTGAGCTTCAACTTCACGGATTAAATATTTGTAGCCATGGTTTATTGATATTGTAAAAGATCTGGCATGAATGAAGGAAAGTAGAAGGGCAGTTGGGACTCTGTCATGTGTGTCATGTTAATATTGGTTGACACAAGATGTGTTGTCTGTGTTTGTTTTTTAGTTTGTTTATGGTGTTACAGCAATACTTTATTCCACATGCTACTATCAGAAACCTGTCCAAGCATCTATTTATATAGTTCAGAAATGAGTTCATATTTTAATCTACTTATACGCTGATTCTCTTGACAAGATTGTTAACTATTCAATATGTTGTCAACTTTCTAGGGAGATCCCTAAGCTTTCCAGTATTATAAATGACTGGACACAATTGACTAAAAGTATTTAGTATTTGAATTAATTTTTTGTTTTGTGTTTTGTTTTGATTTTTTAGGTGCATTTTCCAGACACAGAGAGAGCAGAATGGCTCAACAAGGTAAGGAGAAACATTGCTCCCAAGTGGGAAGGGGCAGGAGGGAAAGCTGAGATTAAAATGAAAGGTGAGGCAAGAGCCTGAGAACAGAGTAGTTTTAACTTTATGCTTTATACACTTTAAGTCTCTGGTTGTTGATCCAGTTAGTCACAATTTAGTTTCAGGGTCCTGAAGTTGTGAGTTTTTAGATGATTTTAAGTGGCATTACAGTAATGACAGCTGTAATTGAGTGGAAGTCATAGCAGCTGTAAACACAATCTTTAATTTTCTACTTGTCTGGGATACTTTCCATTTACTGTAGGTTCCTGACCTACAGTCTAAACATAAATGAAATTTAGGGTTTTGATTTGTGTGTGTGATAATTTAAGATATAAGTTGATGTAAGTTGCTTTTTAAAAAATATCTTTCATCAAAGAGCATAGAAGAACATAAGTGAATTAGAAAATAGTAAGAAAAAAAGCTATATAGGCTCTTCAGATAGAAAATTCAGATGCAGTGAAGTTCTGACTTTTTTACATTTATAACATGCATGTATTTAAGAACTGTACTTCCATGAAGATTTTTTTTTTCTTCTTCTTAGACTGTAAAACAGATGTGGCCTTTTATTTGTCAATTCATTGAGAAACTCTTTCGAGAGACCATAGAACCAGCAGTAAGAGGTGCAAACAACCACCTCAGTACCTTCAGTTTTACGAAGATTGATATTGGTCATCAGGTCAGTGTCTGATCAAGTGTTTTTTGAGATCCTGTTTTTCATACCATTTTCATGTAGTCTGTTCAAATCTACACAGAAATATTTCTCAGGGACACTTGCTCATAAGCCTGATTCTGGTTTCTGTTGTAACAATAAACTAAAAATGTGTGGGTTTTTTAGCAGAGGCTTTACTATATTTTCTGGGATCTATGCTTCAGAAACTTGGCTGAGAATTTGGAGAAGACTCAAAGTGTAGTAATGCCTTGTCACATGAAGAGTTCACAGCAATGTGATTTTAATATTGTTCATGTAATGCTTTACGTTAAGAGAGCAGGGACCATTATCCTTTTGCCAGATGATCCAAATGCAGTTTTCTTGTAACAGATGCACTTCTAATCATGTTAATTGTGGAATCAATGACAAGGCTGCTGGCATGGCTTTCCAAAGGACTGCACATAGCACAGCATTAAGGAGCATACAGATGTTTGTCTTCTCTTCCATCCCATGAAAGAAGGGGTCTCACATGCTTGCAGAAGAGCCTGTTTGACCAAAGCAAGCTGAGTTCCCTCTGCTTGCAGTGAGTTCAGTGCTACTTCATCTTCCCTGCATCAACCAGAACTTTACTGCTTTGAGATGCAGTTTAACAGCTTTTGTTTGAAGTTGCCTTTCTTGTTCCTATTGCATGTCATAAATAGAATTTCAAGTAAGGATTTAAAAATCAACACCTCCACACACCCCCAAATGTTAGGAAACCTGAAATTAATTTCAGGTGTGATAGAGGGGAATTGTTTTTCTCTCTTTGTGACTCTATTTCGTGTAGGTTACAATTCATTATGCTTTACTGCACCTTTTGTATGTTGGGTTTATTATTTTTTTAAATTTTGTACAAGGCCTCTGTCCTGCCCTAGATGCATTTGTATTACAGACTGTAGCATTCCTTTTAAGCCATACTAATTTTAAGTAGGTTTTAGATTAGCACCCAGACCTCTCTGTGGTTCTGCAGTTGGATTGAGTAATCTTGGACATGAGAAACAGCTATTCTTACTTTATACTGCAGCCTTGACTGAGAGGATTGAGCTGCACAGCCCCAAGACAGCAGTGAGACTTAGATTTTATATAAATTATCAAAAAGGTGTAAATAGAAATATGACAATTTTTCCAGAAAGGAAAAACTCAAAAGTGAGGTTGTTGGTCATCCTCTCCTGCCTAGTGTCTGATGAATGTTAGAGGCTTGAGAGTGTGTGGTTGATGTGTGTGAGTTTTGTATGAGGAAGGGAGAGAGGGGAGAGTGTCAACACAATGATTTAGAGAGAGCACAGAGTGGTTGACACAACTTTTTATGGGAATTATGGATTCTTTTCCATTTAGTGTCACTAAATTCCACTTGAGGCAACACCTTTTTGTGAATTAAATTTAGCTTGTTGTTGTAGTTGCACGGAAAAGGATGTTTTATGAGTGTTAGACATACACCTGTACAGAGAAAATGGATATTTATGCAGGGGAGAGGGAAAGCTTGATTTTAAAATATTTTATAAATCTTGAAGTTTAGTGGTCTATACCCAGGGTAATTGCCAGAAGGATTGTGGTTAAGTGGATCCCAGCAAGGTAATTTTTACCCTTGAAATAAGAATTCAAACTGAATTGATATCCGTACATCACACCTTTTAATGTTTATAGTAGATTCTTCAGGCATGAATGTGCCTATATTCACCTTTATTTCAAACTTAAGAGTTTAATATACTTCTGTAGAAGAATCCAACTTTTACTTGCTTCATTGTTCCAGCCTCTGAGGATAAATGGTGTAAAAGTGTACACTGAAAATGTGGACAAAAGGCAGATCATTTTGGATCTTCAAATCAGGTAAATTTTATTACCATATTACAGTGGGGTCTGTCCATGTTGCATTGTTTGATTTGCCAGTTATGTTGGTCTGAAAGGAGAATTGCTTCATTATGCAAGTGTGGTTAGTTCTAATTGTGTATGAATGGAGGAAGAAACTGCATGCTGTAAATAGCATTTGTCTGAGGGAAATGGAATATCAGCTCTATGTGGTTTACTAATTAAAGTCATGTTTGTTAATAAAAAAATACTTTCCAAAGATAAAGCACTATCTTGGATTTTTTTTTTCCTTAGTGTATTAATACTTTGCCATTAAATTTAGTCTGAAATCTATGATGTAAGATTTTTGGGGTGTTTTACTTTTCTCAGTTACTTAGATTCTTTTTATAAACATAGTATTAGAAAAAATTAATAATAGCAAAAGAAGCTTTTGTGCTTACTTTACCCAGAGTATTATAAAATGCCTGAATGATTGTGCTTCATTGCTTCATGTTTGTTTGCCATTTCATCCTAGCCCCTTTTATATAGGTTTCTCAGTAGTTCTACCCTACATTTAACCAAGTCATTCTCAGCACAATCTGCAGGTGCAGAGTTTTTTGAAAGTTCAGTCAGTGAACCCAGAAATGTTTTTATAATTGACCATCACAGATCTTTGTTACAGTGAGTACTTTTGCCTGTTCATGGGTTATGGAAAGGCTAAATTTGTCAGCCATTGGCAGTCCAGCAAAGACCAGCCTTCTGTCTCCTCACTGCTTCCCTGGCAGTAGCCAGAAGGTCATGAGGCATCTCAGCTTCAGAGTCACTTCCAAAATTTGAGTGTGGTTATTCTTCATTTTGAACTATTTGTCTAAAGCTCAGCTATGCTGAAGCCTCTGCTGCTTTGACAGAGCTGGGCAGGCCCAGAATGAAAAGAGAAAATGCTGCCATCTCCTTCCCTGGGTTCCAGAGCAGGTGGGGCAGAGCCCAGTCTTTATTAAATTGAATCACTTTATTTCTGTAGGAAAAAGACAGGAACACCAGGGATTGGTGTTCTGTGACAAAATAAAGCAGGTCTGACTCTTGAGACCTTATTTCACTGGATGAATATTGTTAGCACTAATGGAGAGATTTCCTTCAGTTTTATTTGTTGACACTTTTGACAGCAGCTGTGAGAGCAGCCTCACCTCTACAGATATCAGCCCTCAGGAAAACAATCTTGTCTGACCACAAACAGACCACAGAAATTGTTTGTGAGAACCTGTTTCTGTTCCAAGACCACTTCTTCCCTTTAAAGCAGAACTATTCACAGAAAGACAGAGTAAATCGAGTATTTTAATTTTTTTATTTTTGCTCATCTTAATAAAGTAGAGAAAAGTCAAAAGGCCAGTAGATTTGTACAGAAATTTCAGGAATAATGTCCTGTTACACAGACCTGAAGGAAATCTTTACCCCATGTCTCCTTGTATTACCTTGCAGCCTACTTAGAGAAGTGGTAGACAGCTGCAATAGAATCCCATCTAAAAGGCTGAAATAAATTCCTTGAAGTGGTTTAAATAACAATAGTGCTGGGTCAGCTGGGTGCTTGTTGAGCCTGACAGCCTGGCCCTACTGCCAGTGGCCTTGGCTTCCAGGAAGAAAATGGAAACAGAGCTGTGGTGTGACTATCACAGCTTCTAGGAATTAAGGCTTAGACAAAACCATCATCAAGGGAAGTCCTGTTTCATATTTAAGACTTGTCATTGGCACCTCATTTGGAAAGGGCTCTTTTTTAAAGGCTTTTAGTATGCAAGTTTAAGACAGAAAGCCCCCCTGGCCCCCAATATCAATTGTTACTGTTTGATGTTCTTGTTTGCTTTTTAATAGTTTGATTTCTAGATCCTCTGAGAGTCTTTTCACTGTGATTGTCTCAGAAGAATAAGTGTCTCTTGGTACATTTAAATATGGAGTTAAATACAGATACCACCCCTAAGTTGTCTTACATTGCAGTTTTGCAGGATTATAAAGAACAGTCTCACTGGAGAAAAGTCCATCCTTTAGAATATTTATTACTGTAGATTTTAATCTCCAGTTAAATTAGTATGTTATAATTTTAATTTATTTTTAAGTTTAAAGTTAGGAGCTTTTTATAAACCCTTCATTCCCTAAATACAGTTGAGAAGGAAAACAACCTTTCAACATTATAAGAATAGTTGTAGGAAGCCAAGCCCTGTGGGGTGTGTGGTGAGGGAAGGAAGGAAAGATTTTATTTTCTTTATATTTTTTTTCTTTTTAAAGTACATTAATTTTTTTAAGAATCTCCCATTATCCTGCAATTTCACTATGGTGGCTTCTTTTAGCCTTTCTACTGTCAGTTGTTTGTGTTGGGGTGCATGCATTTGCTTTGGACCTTCCACAGTACATTTAAGTAGTTTCAATGTGTCTCTGAAACTTTAAAAGTATTTTTTTGCATCATCCTTGAGGGGTTTTTTTTGGTCTGCTTTTAATTTTAATTGCAAAAGGAGTGTGTTTTGGTTTAGATTCTATTGTTTCTGCAAGACTATTGAGTGCATTATGATCATTGCTTCAGACTATTTTTCAGAACCTTTTTTTGAGACCGGTTTTGTGCATCTCTCAGGATCTAGTTAAGAACTTCACTCTAAGTAGCTTGAATAGTTAATCCACAAAGCACTCACTGGAGACTGTATTTAAAGGTTCAGTTTGAGGATCATATTTGTGAAGGGAATGCTTTACCTTTCTCTTACTGTGGAGTTTGTTAAAAAATTTATCAAAAGTCATGTTACAGTTTAAAAGTCTAGTTCTTGATGACAAATCCGGGCAACGGAAAATTTCAACTATTTGAGCAAGTGAAGACAAAAATCTAAATAAATGGTTAATGAAAAATAATCTTACATTTGCTAAAGTGCATGAATGTAGTAGATACATGGGGAAAGTTAAAGATTATGGATCAACAGAAAATAAGATAAACTCAGCCAGTTTAAATGGGAACTACAGCAAAGAAAGCAAAAAAGATGGAGAGATTGAATAAGTAGTTGTTAGTAGCCTGAGTTTTTTCAGCTTCTTATGACCCAAAAAAATTGATGCACTGGAAGAATTTTAGGCTGCAGATTGAATGAAGCACATGGCAGATTTTTTCAAATGTGGAGTACTTGAATGGGGAAACTCACTACATTGTACTGACAGAAGACAGTTGAAAAATAGGGTCTAAAGACCTCCTAAAAACAATTAATATAGTCTAGTGTACAGAACCACATGTCACTGTTGTATAGAAAATATTTTTGTCCTAACCTTTTATTTTCTCTTCTTTTTGTTCTGGATATCTTCTGTGGGCTACAATGACCACATGCAGTACATTGTGCTTCTCTTTTGATTCAGTACAGCTGCTGTTAATATTCTTACAAGAGTGTCTTCATTAAACTGTAATCTATCTCAGTGCTCTGTACCTTAAAGGGATCATAAATATTTCTGGGATATTATGATCTGAATGTATAGAATTTGCTTACTAAATGAACTTTCAAGCTGTATAGTATATTACAGTGGAATTGTGTAGGCATCGACTGTTAATGGATTTGGCCAAATATCTTAGGGGATAACCCAATATTTAGCTTCATAATGAAGTTAAATGTTGTTGACTTAGTCCCCTCAAATGCAGTTTGGTACTATTTTTACTTCAGTTTGTCATCATGTTGTTATGGGTTTTCAAACAAGCATATTGCTTCCCAGTCTTCATAACTCAAATAGTTCTGATGCTGCAGAGTGCTGAGATTGAGGTTTCAGTTGCAGGTTTTAATTGACCTTGCTTCTCTGTGTCATGTTGTTATGCAATTATATATATATATGTGGGAGTGTATTTATATATATCCCTACTATGTCTATATATAGTAAGATAGGTTAAAAATAGAAATTACATCGTTTTAAATTGTGTATTAAAAGTTGTGCACCTATTTTTAAACTGTACAGTCACACTACATTCTTTCCAAGGAAAACAACTGTCACCTTCCTTTGACATAGACCCCATCATGTTGTTGTCTTCCAGTTCCCCAAACTGGCCATTGAACAAAAAGGATTCTGCATACTGTTGTCTTTTCAATATCCAAATAATAAATTCCAATGATGGATGTTTACAGGAAAGTCTTGGTACTGTTGTTTATTTCTGTTTAAGGGATTGATAAGATTTGCATTTGCTGAAATCAGAAAGACAGCACCACCACACAGAGTAGGGGAGGCTACAGATGATTTGAATAATGGATATGTGGAATGCCACAACTCTCACCTTTTTCTTTTCCTAGTACTTTGTGGCTGTCAGATTCAGGGGGAGGAACAGCAATCCTGCTGTTCAGCTCTTATTGCAAGAGTAATTTATTTTATATTGACTTGAGCCTAGAATGGCCGATGAAGAGAGGAATTCCATTTTGTTCACAATTCCCCAAACATTTTTGTAATAAGATCCCACCATACTCCCAAACACAGCTAGCAGTGTTTCACTGTACAGGCTGGGTCTGAGGAACTGGTATGCAGGAGGCTGGGCTCTGCTGCAGAGTCTGGAACAGGATGCCCCTTGCAGAGGAAACATTTTTCCCCTCTCCTTTCCAGCAGTGCCTGGCTTTAATCTGCCTCATCTCCATCCCACTTGGTTCCTTCTTCCATTTTCTTTACCTAGGCAGTCTGTTCAGAAAGCTCTTCAGATTTCATTTGTCCTTTTTTTACAGCCTCTACTTAGCCAGTGTCCTCATCCAGCTCATCTCTCCCTACCTGAAGTGTGGTATTCAACCTGTTGGGTTTTGCTTTTAGCTCTCATTCTGTAGAATCATTGAGCAATTCCTTGCTAAATCAGAGTCTCAAGCTTTCTCCCTGAATTCCTTGTTGAGTCTCAAAATGTGTTGGTTTTCAGAACCAATGTGTCTCACAGCAGTACTAGCTCTTGGAAAAAAGTTGCTCAGCTCTGCTTGAACTGCATGAAACTTCAAGGAGGGCAGCTAAAAAGCCAAGCCTCGTTGTGTGTGAATAATCTTGTAGCATGGGCAAAATAGATGGGACTTCTTTTTACTGTCTTTGACAAATGTAAAATACAGGGCAGCATCTGGAAAATTTCAATCACTTGACCTTGCATTGCCAAAAATGAGATGCAAGAACTGTTCAGGGAAAAATTTGCATAGTTTTTAATACATTCTCTAATTTGCTTCCTGCCTTCTCTCCCTTCAGAATGGGCACAACTGTTTTTGGCATAAAATTTGCTTAGAGGATCATTCAGCTCAGCATGCCCTGCTTATTGAAATTCTAAATACAACTGGCTTTGCAAGTCTATGAATATTTCAGACAAGTCTCATTTTTAGCAGAACACCCATCTCTGTCTAGTGCTTCTCGTGATTATGTTAGATGAGAGTGAATTTGGGTAGATTTACTATCAATGAGATCTGTGGAGAGCTTTCCTGAAATGGAGTATGAGTTCTGTGTCCATTATTTCCCAAAAGTAGGGCCTCTTGCTTGTTTTCTGTTATGCATCCTTCTGAAGATGATAGCAAACCTCATTTTGATGACAGTGGTGATGTTTTGAAGGGGGTGGTTTAGCAGACTGACACTGTTTTATGTTCTGATATTTCAACGTGCATTTTTTGTGCATGCACTGAGATACAAAATATGTTGTCTTGACTGTGCAAAACAGAACTAACATTTCATTGCAATTCAGTCCATAAAAGTGAAATGTATACTTTCTTTTTTTGGTTTAGTTTTGTTGGAAACTGTGAAATTGATTTGGAGATCAAGAGATACTTCTGCAGAGCTGGTGTGAAAAGTATACAGGTGAAATTCAATTTCTTTCTTTTGATTTTCTTATCACTTAGTCACTATTTTCTGATTAAATAATCTATAATAAACTGTAGTTTTCTAGCTTACTATTTTTTTTCTCATTTGAATAGTATTGATATTGCATGGTAATTTCAGTAACATGACTTACATTAAATTCCTTTAAGATGTAGAACTACTTCAAATATATAACATTTACTATAGGAAAAGCTGTAAATAATTTCATATCCAGACAATGTGATGTATCATGTGTTCCAATTGCTGTTCAGTTTATGAAGGCACCACAGACCTTAAAATTTTGTTTCATTTATTATCTCAGTCAGATAGAATTACTGGTTTAGATGCAATTGCTGTTAGTAGCCTTTCCTTCTGATATTGTTTCTGAGGTTTCCTTAACTTTCCAATAACAGATCTCTCCCTAAGGAAGAGAATTAGCTCTTTTGCATGTGTGTCTTGACACACCTATAAACATTTACCTGCTTTTGCTCTAGTACTTGTGGCTGCCACTGTGCTTCTTGTGTCACATTTGTTTACATTGAGCTGTAGAAATAATCTACTTCACACTACTAGGAAATTACCACCAACGTGACACTGTGTGATACAGATGAATGTAATGAATTTTTAAGCCCAGCTGTTAAGTGCTTGTGTGATTTTTTTGGGGTTTGGGTGATATGTAAAGTAAGAAAGAATTCATATTTATATATATATATATATATATATATATATATTTAATTCTTCCATAAGC
>JACBWW010000017.1:1595318-1684848 GCA_020086605.1 Lanius collurio
CGGTAGTCAGAAAATGATGGAGCAAGAATTAAGCAGCAAAAGGAAAGAATTTGGGAAATCACTACTGTTTGGTTGAGCTTTCACAGATAAGCAGTGGACAAATTTTATGAATTCTGTCAGGAACCAAGATGGATAATAATTACCTTGGAATTTGGAAGTGTGTTTTGTCAAAGCTGTCAAACGTTTATTACAAGCCTTCTGAATAAGGCAAGATCAGTAGATACCATCTAGATTGCTTGTAAAAAAGCTTCTGTTGGTGTTCTCATGACATTCTGTAGGTAAACATGATCTAACTTAAAATTTCAAAAAATCTGTGCAAGATTGTTAAGAAGATCATTGCCAGTGTTAGCACAGATTAAAATCAGAATGGGAAATTACCCACCTACTGTGAAGTTTTGGTCCTAGATAGCAAGTGGGCAATTTCCATTACATTTACCAGTGGCCCAAGTCTGAGGGTGGATGAAGCACATAGTGAGATGGAACTGGAATTCAAAATGATCATGACAGTAGCAGAAGTGGGAAGTAGAGAGAAGATAACAGAATTTAGCTGGAAAGTGTGCTAGGCCAAAGTGCACGTTTGGGCAGGAATAATAGTAAAACACAGTTGAACCAACAAGATCTTGCTGGTAGGAAAATGATACAGCCAGACTGGCATGTGTAAAGAAGAGGACAGCCCTTAAATGCTTTTAGTTTAGGCACAGCACTTCAACAAATCTTATTTTATAAAAATATAAAGGATAACATAGTACACACTGCACACTGGCTGGTGGACAATTCTTTGGTGTTGTGTATGTGTGTGTGAGGCAGTTTCAGCAGTTTGGAGTTTGATACTGTATCAGGAAGAGAGCTTAATAGAAAATGTGGATAATGTGGAAATTGTTATGCTACACAGACTTCTTTAAAGAAATTAATTGTTTCCATCTCTTACTTGGAAGTATATTTTCCATTGGAAGCTTTTCTTCAATGTGATCTAGTTAAATATCAGAACTTATGGTGTCAAGGTTTAACTGTTTCAGACTGGCAGGTCACAAATTATAAGTCTATGGGTTTAGACTCTTAGAAGCATCTCAAATTGATCATCTTGGTTTCATCAGCAGTCTGGAACTCTGACAAGTTGATCTGGTTTACAAGGCTTGGGGGGTGAGAGTGAAATCTTCAACTTTAGAAGGCATGTTATTTTCTTCAAAGAAATCACATTCTTGTAGTAACAACTGTTACATTCTTTCAAACAAATGTTTTGTGATAAATTTTTGCTACCTTGTTGAAAAGAGAGGTTTGGTTTGGGGTGTTTATGTATGGCCTAGAAAAAACTTGCATCATTTGTGTTATTTGTGTGGCTTGTTTCATCTGTCTAGAGAAACCATGTGTGCATAGGTAGAATGAATGGAGATTTAATCTTAGTAAAGTATGGAAGAATTTGGAAATATTTTGAGACTGATTAAGTCAATGTTTTTGTAAAAGTGAATTAGTTCATGCAAAACTGATAAAACATCATTGCTCTTACTTGGAAATAGTTGAGGGATGAACCAAATTTGGATTTCCACAGATTTTTTTGAAGTGAGCCTATACACTAGGAGATGTCTGCTTAAGTTTTACCTCATTTTTACCCTCTGGCTGAGCAGTGATTGTAGGACATCTGTTAATCTTCATGTTTATAATGACAAAGTAAGCATAGCCCTGACAAGGATTGAATGCTGTCTTATGCTGGTTTGCACTATATTATTGTTAGCATACTCTCTGATATTATTTTGCTATTTAGTCCTCTCCTAAACAATTTCCATACTCATTACAGTCCCCAGCTCATTCCAGGGACCATTCAATAAAAAAGTTAAATGCAAACATTCTGGTTCAGAGGAACAGGGAGAAAAGTGTAGCTGTGTGAATGGACACTTAGCCTCTTTTTTTTTTTCCTACAGGAATAACCTTTCTCTATGTTCTAGATGTTGTTTGTGTTTTCTCTCTCAGTTCTGTGTTCTCAGTCTGTGCTGGAGCCATGACCTGACCCAGTAGGTCTGCATTGCTTCCCTGGGGTACCTCCTGCAGATGCTTCTGTTTGGTGCCTTGTGGGGAAGAGGCAGGAAAGCTGGCAGTGCTAGGGGAGATCAGCAGCAGGCATCCCTGTTAGCAGTTCCTGGCACTGCTCTGCTTCCCAGCATCCTGCTCTGGCAGATGTGTCCAAACTTTCCACTTCTGGTACTCCCAGAGCCCTCTCCAGTAGATTTTAACTCTGGTACCTGTGCCCAGTCCTTTCTGTCCCTGACCCACTCTCAGGGTGATGCCTCTGCAAAGTGCTTAACTAGGACAGCTTGCACGTGAGAGAAGAAACTGAGAACATACCAAGTGAAACACCTCTCATTTGGGGTCAGTTTCTGAACTTTGGGAAATACTTTGCCCACAATAATTTTGTCTTTGCTCCTACCCCCATGACACTTTATTTGGTTGACTTACTGGGACAAAAAAAAAGGATGGGAAGTAGAGTGGAGTATCAGCTTGGACTGTTAAAAAGTTAAGTTCTCCCCAAAAGTATTCAGTTACAAAAATGTTAAAAGTATTTTTCATGTTCCTTTCTTTTAAAAACTGAGGTAGTGGTCAAGGTCTGAGCAAACCTAAGAGTGAATGGTTCAACAACTAATCCAAGGTAGCCCATAATTTTGACAGTTAACCATGGCTGTTCAGCTTTTTCCAAGCAGACTTCTCACCCCAGTGTGTTTTCTCAGTGTTTATTTTTCTGACTTCTGTAGAAAAATGTAAAACAATGCTTATTATAGCAAGAACCAAATTGTTCTCTTACTAGAGAGCAAGTGGCTGCAGCCAAAGAAAGCTTTTCTTAAATATTTTTGTTAGAAGAGGAATTAGTTGGAAGCTAGCATTAGATTTTGTTCTCATATTTTCCAGTCTAAAGTAACTGGCAACAATTCCTCTTGCTCTGTATCATCTGTTTGCTGAACTTAATGACTATATAAGGCAACATGGCCTATGAGTTTACCAGTCTCATATTTCTGAGTAATACATGAAGTTTTTGATCTTTCAAGAGTTCTTACATCTTACGAAACCTTTTTATATACTGTATTTTGTTATTACTGTGAAGAAGTTTCATCAGCTTATAAAATGTCCAAATATGTAGGAGATTTTAAAGGAGGAAAACAAGTACATTCTGATGTTTGAAGTAATCTTTTAAATCTCTGAGTGTTTGAGAGAAGGTAGCACTGGATTAACAGTCAGGATTTGTGAGGTTCTTTGCATACTTCTCATTATGTTAACATTATGTATATTTACGAGATACTCGCTTCTCAAAGTTTTAGGTATCATTTTACTTTTAGCACAAGTCACTACATAGTTATTTTGATTTGTGGTTCAGTTATAGAAGTTTATGTGGCTTATAGTTGTACTGTAAATGAGTAATTTTCAAAAGCTTATTCCATGGCACACTCAGAATTGAGGGTGTGTCCTAACCCAACCGTTTTCTCTTAATAAAAGCCAAAACTCTCCCAATAAGACAAACACATAAAAATACTATTGTTCTAAAAAGAACAATGGCTGGAAAACAGGATGTCTTCCAGGAAAACTGGGCAGCTCTTCCAAAGCTCTCATTTTCAGACTCACGGTTTTGCCTTCCACTTTCTGACTTGAGTATTACTCTCCCTCTACTCACTTTACAGATTGGTTCTGTCCTGTAGTTTTGATTTATTTTTATATAGGTTTGGTTTCCTTTAACATTGCCTGCCTTTGGAAAACTGGCTGGATGGGACTTTCAAAATTATGAGTACTAATGAAAATTAGACTCAAAAGGAATGCCAGTGAAATGGCTGGAAATTGGTTATGTAGAACACATAGAATGCCTCTAGAACATATGAGGCTGTCAGGTTTGTGGAACCCCTGTATAAGTGCTGATGCACAGCTACTGTTAGAATAATATTTGTTAAGAATTAGACTTGTTGCTTATGAAGTGAATGATTTGCCCTGCTACTCAGAATACTTATAATTTGCTATAACTTACATTTTTTCTCAGTGATTTTAGATTTTGGTAGTTTATGGGATTTGTTAAGGGCCATCACAGTTGGTGTTTCCTCAGCACCATATTCTTTTCTCCCTGTGCCCTCCCATTCAATGTTGTTGTCTCTCCTACATCAGTGTTGCAACTTATGCTGCTGGAGGAAGGTGCCTAAGGGAGGTGAGCTGGCAGGGTATTAAACACCACAAGAAGTGCCCAGTTTCCTGTCCTTCAGATGTATTTTAGCAGCCTGAGCCAGCTCACTAAAGTCAGGACAGTGTCAAGACTGATGTGAGGCTGTGAACCAAAATGCAGACTGGTAAAAGGGTAGGAAGGAGTAGAGAGAGTGGAGAGAATTGGCATGAATGAAGCTGTGAGGAGCTGGCACTATGGAGAACAGCAGGTGCCCTGGATTTGTCTAAAGTCAACTGTGATCCTCCTTCTGGTCAATTCAACTCACTTGCCTGCTTTGTCTTCTGCCCCCTCAACTATCCAGCTTACCCCTCAAACAGTTGTCTCACTTAAATCTTCAGAGAGTTACAAAACTTTTAAACACCATTTCTGTACAGAGATACTCCGTGTTTCCTATAGCAACCAGTGGGACTGCTACAGCAACTACTTACTGTAGTATTGTTGGAGAGGCTGAGTTTCCTGGGGGATACACTAGATAATGTTACATATTAAATTATTACAACAATGCCAGCACTTCAGCATTGTAGGTGGTGATGGGCTTTGCTCTACTAACAGACAGATTGTACCCTGTCTCTGTATAAACAACCATTCACAAGCAACAGAAGAGGACATCTTAGTCCCCTTCTTGTGATGAATTTCTGAGAAGAATCACAGCTTATCCCATGGAATTGTATCCTCGTGGCCTGTAGCAGAGCTTAAGTTTTTCCTGCAGAAACTTTACACTTCCATAACTTGTTTAGCAGGAAGTTGTTAATCAGCATTTTAAAATATTCTGTGGCTTCCCTTCTGAGAATTAGTCGTGCTTATGGCAGCCAAATCAAGCCAGAAGGTTGGCAGTGTTTAGAGGCTGCCTTTTGTGCTTCTGTGAACTTTATAGCCCTATGTATTCTACATTCCAGTACATATTTTTCCATTTATAAAGGTTTCTAGGGTCCTGAGAACACCCTATTTGTATAGAGATATTCATTAGGTTTTAGACTGTCTTATAGGCTGCAGGGGTTTATTTTTAAATTTTATTTTTTAACTTCTTCTATTGTATGTGTTTCATTAGTTCTCAGTACAGAGCTTTGGTAAGACGTTAATTTCTTGGTTTTCAGGGAGATAACAAAATTTGTTTTCACTTCTCTGAGCAGAAGAAGAATTGTAAGAGGTTTGAGTAACAAGACACACAGACTACTTCATTGGAAAGTGTAACTGGTGTCTGGAATCCTGCCTTTGTCCAGTGAGGTGGCTGGTAGAGGCACATCAGTGAGCTCTGGAAGGCACATCACCTCTCAGTTTCAATGTGTTGTGGAAAAACGCCATCGTTTCTGGCTTCTGGCAGAATTTTCACTTAGTGACAAATCCTGCACACAGTTTTTCCAGTGCCCTGTTAGTTCTGCTGCTGAGAACCAGCTGGCATTCTCTGAATTTAGCTAAACTAAGGGAATTATGCATTGCTTAAAGCAGTGACAGAGAAGGAAATTATATTGTTAAGAGATTTTTTAAAATATGGAAATTTTTTATATTTGGTGCTTCATAAAAGATTCATCTGCTGGCAGTCCTTTGCTTGCTCCCTTTTTCTCCATAGTGCTCTTTAGTTAGTTAGGATGGCAACGTTGCTGTAACTTCTGTCAGAACCACAAGTTAGGGGGTCATGTTCTTTTCCAGCAAGTCATGGCATGGCAGTGCCCAAAATGTAGAATAAAGTCCCCTGTTACTTGGCTGGACTGTGACTGGTGGGCTCCCTCCTGCCTATGAAGAAATTCTTTGCCTCCTTTCTTCTCAGTCTGCTGTTTGTTTGTCTGCTGTCAGTGCTATTTCTGTACCTCTGCAGGTGTAGGGATTTTTTTTGTCTGAATTGGCATTGCCTTTGGAAAACTCTTCTTATGTTGCTAACAGTGTATCTACTGCTGGTCTGATTTCCTTTGGAAGCCAAGTGCAGACCTGAAATGTCTTTATTGAAGGGAATGTTGGGGTGATGGCAGGGGGACATGTAACACTAAAATAAATATAAGTAAAGAAAATAAAAAAAGCATTTCTGCCTAATAGCTGTAGACTAAGATTAGAGTGTGTGTTACTGCTGGGTGCTTCTGGTAGAACTGGAAAGGAAGCTCTGTGGTGGGCAAATGGAACAAATTTTATCTGCAAGGAGAACTTACCTTCAAAGGCCAAACAGTGAAAGCTTGATTATGCCAGGAGTTTGAAGGCTCATATTCCTTCCAAAACATTTAATGGCTTAAGATTTATTTTCAAAGCTTTTCTAATAATCCTGTAAAGTGCTTAGCCATAGTAATGTTTTTTAATTTCTGAGCTTCAGCTTCAAATGGAAGAGGATTTGTCTTTAACATTTCTGAAATTGATGTTTGTCTTTAGTCCTGTACAAGAAGTGAATTTCTGATATTGTATGTACTAATTGTATTTCTTGTGACCACTCTTAATAGCACTGTTTTCAGGGTACTTGTGTAATTGTTTTTCCATGCTGCATGCTCTCAGACTGATGATGGAATGAATGGGTAGCCTTGTTTGTGAGCAGAGGTGTGTAATAATCAAAATATTGACAGTGAGGTTGTACCATAGGCACTGTTCGTGTTTCATATGCTGTGTTGCAACCTTTTGAAATGCTTTTAGTCACATCTATGAAAAGTTTCAGTTCTCAGTGGCATCTCTTAGGATGTTCTTGGTTTTCTTTTGGGCTGTGACAGTTAATACAGAAACTGCTGTGATAAATATTTCGGTTCAGTGCAGATGTTTCTCAGTGCTGCATTTCAACATGCATTGTGTTGCTCAATGCATTTACTCAGTGACATCTATTTAGGAGACAGCACAGGACTTTGCTCTGTTAATTACTGTATGCAAACATGAAAACAAAAGAAAATGCAAATTTTTTCTCATTTGCTATGTAGTCTGAAAACATCATTATGTTAAATTGCTAAATACAGGATGCAGGTATGAACACCTTAGGATAGGGGCCACTTTTCTAAGGGTATTTATGGTGTGCATTTGCCTTTTATTTTGCCTATGAGTAAAGAAAAAACAAATCATAAGTTGCGTTCTTTGTCTTAAAACAGTATAAAGTTACTTCTTCTAAAACCTTGGTAGACTGCATAGATTTTTAAAGTACTCATAAAGTATAGTCAAAACTTCTGTAAGAACAAAAGAATCAGTCTGAATACTCAGGTTGGGGTTAGTCTTATCAGCTACTACCAAGCTACTTGCTGCTATATTACTTAAACATCTGTGGGTTTGCAGGATTGAGGAAGTACTACAAAATTGAAGTTATTCACACTATTTAATTCTTAACTTTTTTTTTTTGCAGATGTGAGATGAGGAGGAGATTTGAGAATACATACTAATAATTTGCGCAATTAATTTTCAAAGAAGAATGTACTGAAATAATCTTAGTTTTTCTAAATGTAAATGTTCTGTTCTACCACACAGTTTGCTATTGTAGAACTGTACAACTAAAGCTTACATACCAACATAAAAAAACCTCATAGCAAATTATTTTCAACAGGGTTTTTTTACATTTTGAAATTAAAAGTCTCATAGCTTTAAATTGATAATAATGTAGAAAAAAAATATAGCACCTCAAAAAAAGAAAAAAAGAAAAAGACTATTAAGTATACTGTATGAGTTTTAGCTAAGATCTTATTCTCTTCTGAAAGGTATTACTGCCATTTAGACTTGCTAGTAGTCCATAAATAGGTGTGCATTAGCCTTTCCTCACAAAAGTAATCCTGCTAGTATTCTAATAGAAAGTGGGCAAAACTATTTGTAAATGATGTACTTTAAGAAAGACATTGAATACAGTGGTACTGCAGGCAGTGGTAGCTTTGTGCTTTCACCTGAAGAAGGATGAAAGCAATCTCTGTAGAAGTGCTGAAGAATTTTTACTCTAGATTCTGGCAGTCCTGTTTCATATATAACAAATGTATATGATAAGTTAGATGGCTTAGTCTGAAATTAGTTTCCCTCACAAAGGCATCTGGCCTGATTCTCTGTGGAGAGGGGACATGTGAAACAGGATCTCTGACTTTCTGGAGAAACTACTGGGTGGAATTATTCCATGATAGGGAAAGATGGAAATTTTCTGCCACAGGGAAGATGACTCCCACCCCATCTGCAGATTTGCAGCTGTGAAGCAGATTTGGGGCCAGTGTAGCAGAGAGGGCCTGGGAGCATCCAAGCCAGCAGAGCCTGAACTGCACTGAAGCATCAGGAGAAAGGGGAAAGTGGTCACTACTGGGAGACTCCTGGCCCCATGTGCCAGCCTGACCTGTTTCCTCATGAGTTTTTCGTTTGCTTGGACCCTCAGATTCAGGAGGATGTCAACTGCTAAAGCTTGTCTGGCCCTCAGACCCACTGCTGCTCCTCCATGTGGGGAGCAACAGCACTTCCAGGGGAGATCTGGAAAGCACAAAACATGACTGCATGGCTGTGGGGGTGATTCAAGGGCACAGGGGCTCAAGTGGTGATCCTGGTCCAGCTGGTAAGGGAGAAGAGACAAGAAAGTGGTTGGGAGTAGGCAGGAGGGAGTCATGAACAGGAACTCATGGTTAACCAAGCCAATAACCCTCTGTGATCTGAGGGCTGCCTTGGTGGATGAGGGAAGAACTGTGGATACAGAGTATTTTGACTTCAGTAAAGCTTTTGGCATTATCTTCTGCAACATCCTCATAGGTAAACTGCTGAGTACAGACTAGATAAATGGACAGTGAGCTTGGTTTATAAGTGGCTAAACCCTTCAGGCTCAGTGAGTTGTGGTCAGCAACATGAAGTTTAGTTGGAGGACAGTCAGTAGTGGTTTACCCAGGAGTAGATACTGGAGCCAGCACAAATTCATGGCTGTCCTGGATGGTGGGACAGAGTGTGCTCTCAGCAAGGTTGCTTACTTAAAACTGGAAGGAGTGCTTGATACACCAGATAGTTGTACTCCTATTTAGAGGGACTTTGACAAGCTTAAGAAACGTGCCAGCAGGAATCTCATGGAGTTCAACAAATGGAAATGTAAAGTCTTGTGCCTAGAAAGGAATAACCCTGTCCCCAGGACATGCTGGGGGCTGACTGGCTGGAAAGCAGCTTTGCTGGAAAGGATACAGACTGTTCAGGTGGACAGAAAGGGGGACAGGAGTCAGAAATGTGCAGTTGTGGCAAAGAAGGTCAACAGCATCCTGGGCTGCATTAGGAGAGGCATTGTCAGCTGGTTGAGAGAGATTTTTTTCTTTCTCCACAGCACTAGTGAGGCACATCTAGAGTGCAGCGTGGGGCTCCCCAGTAAAAAAGAGACAGAGACGTGCTGTGAAAGGCTACAAAAATAATTAAGGTACTGGGCATCTCTAATGATATCAAGCTCCAGTCCCTTAATCATCTTCATCAAGCCAAGGATTGCCTTAGCCCTGTTTGTGGCAAGGGCATGGAGCTGGCTTGTGTAGGTTCTTGCAGTACGTACCATGATATGTCTTGCTTCTTGTTCTGGAATATCTGATGATTATAACTTACTTTTTTCATTGAAAGGATAACGATTTTCTTTTTTTTCCTGCTTGTTTGTTACAGATAGGCTTGGTAATATTGTTCATTGAAATATTTTGCCACTGTTACAAAAGTATATTAAGTAATAGTGTTCCTTAAATGAGTAAATGCATTATGCGTTATCTTTACTGGAACTGTTCACAAAGGAAATCACTAATTAAGCTATTAATAGAACCTTTGTAAAAAAAATGTTATGTGCTATTTTTAAAAAAGAGAGTGAAGGCAGGGTGATGATTCTTGTCTGTGAAAATATGCAACATTTGTTCTTGTAAAGACTTGTTTTGCTACCCTTAGTTTCTTAACTGAGGAATATCAATATCCTTTTCTCATGCAGTTATGCTTAGATTGGGTGAGTTGGATTTGGAGGAGTGGTAACTGGGCGAGTTTGGTTTTGTTTGTTGCTTAAGTATTCTGTTAACTTCTGTGAATTTAATAGAAATCATTCAGTGAAGAGAGAACTGAGGAAAGTCGGGTCTGTTGGTTTTCCTGTCTAGAATTAGAATGTTATAGGATCAAAAAGGGTGTTTTAAATTAGTTGTTCATGCCAGCAATCCTGAAACAGAGTAGGTACCTTTATACAGCATAATATTCTACAAAGATTTTCAGTGAAGAAAGTATGTTTGATCTAGCAATGAGTTATCCCTTTTAATTATTTCTGAATATTTTTCTCACTTTGATACTTAATCCTGTTGATACCTTTCTTCTTTATCAGCGATAGAATGAACTTGTGCTTTGAAAACAGCCTTCTCTTATACTTGCCAGCTGTTACCCCATCTTCTTTCCACCTTTTTAATCTGAATTTTTCATTCTTTCTGTTGGTTATGTCTTTTAGATCTCTTATTTTCCTGGTCTCACATGGGATTCTTTGTCAGTTTATAATAATCTGCAAATTCATGTTAATGACTGTTCATCTGTAACAGGTCTATGGTAGCTCTAAAAATATTTCTGCAGAAAATAGGACCACATTTCATTATTCTGTATTGTTTGTATGGAGTAGATCCTGTGTACTTGTGTATATTGGGGCATGTGTGTATTTATATGCACGGTGCAACAGTGGATAACAGAATGGTGAAACTTTTTATAACTTTTAAAAAAATGTGTCTAAAAATTCTTAAGAATGGAGGAGAGTTGTTTTGTTTGTTTGTTTAAGAAAATCCTGGAAACTGCTTAATTCTCCACTGATCAGATTCTGTAACAGTTAGGTTTATCTCTTCAGTGTTATGAATTCTCAGTTGCTTTTCTTTTTTTTTTCCTTCCTTTTTTTCCCCCCCTCCTTTTTTTCTCTGTAATTCACAGCTTTTGGAAATTAACTGGACTGGACTGACCAATCTTCTGGATGTCCCAGGACTGAAGTGAGTATACCTAAAGTATTGTTTGATATATCTACACCCCAGTAAAGCCCAGAAAATCTGAAGACCATCACTTGAATCATTTTCAGGTTAGATGACTCTGAGCAGTTCTCTCATAAAGTAGAATTATATAAAATTGCTCAATTTGCAAAAGATAGTGATTTCACTACAAGTCAAAGTACGCCAAAAGTATATCTAGGAGGCTTTGTTAAAAATACTTTGAAATATAATTTTTAATATACTTCTTTTAGTGTTCTCAGCCTTTCCAGATTTCCAGAACCTTGTGAATTTCCTATCTGCCATCTCCTAGGACAGCAGAAAGACACAGAGCCTTCCTTTCATGCCCGTGGGTTCATGACATCTTGGCTCTTGGCTTTGTATGCCAATCCATCTCTATTTGCTTGTGTAAAGGTAGTTAGAAGTACCTTAAGATTATTCAAATTAAATAAAGTTTATAATATCTTCAAGTGCTTACTTTTAAAGCTTTCAGTTTATTATGTGAAGGTCAAATGGAGTAGCAAAAATATTGACCGTATATAGCTATAAAAATGCTTAGCTTATTCAGAGCTTTTCCTAAAACCACAGGATAAAATCCCAAATTAAAAAGCATCAATAGAGGTGCAAATCAAGCTGCTTTGAATCATTGCATTCCTGATAAAGTTAATCCATGAATATATTCATAATTGCCAGGTTTTAATAGTTACCCAAGGGCTTTTTTTATATGGAGAAAATGGCAAAGGAGACAGTGGCGGATCTGATAGAAGCTTGGTTTTTGTGACTACCCCTTTCATTAGATCCCATACTCTAAAGAATTGGCTGACCCCAGAATTATTTTTTATTGTTTCAAAACAGAAGTTTGAATTTAGGTATTAAATTAACCCCTGGGTAATCAATTGCACGACTGAAGTGGATTTTGCTTTCCTTAGATACGTGAAGCCATTGCATGGAATCCCAGCTGAACAGTTCAAAATTAGAACTTGAAATAAGTAGGTTAATGGCTGCAAGAATTGCTTGCATTTCAAGCCTGCTTAATACTGTCTCTGAGGAATGAGGTGTTCTTGATCAGTGGGAGAAAATGGCTTCAAAAATACAGCTCCTGAGCAATAATTCGCTCTTTTGATATGACTAAATTTACATTTAGTACTTAGGTTTACGAGGCTCCTGATATTCACATCCTGCTACATATTTGGCAAACTGCAAACACAAACCCTCAGATGTAAACAAAGTCTCGCTAAATATCTCAAGTTTATAGTTTCCAGAGCAACCAAACTTGGCTACACATGCACAGACTGGTGCCATCCAGACGTGGTATAGTTTCTATAGTAACTGTAACTGAGGTGACTCATGCTCTGCCTTGCCAAGAGGTTTCTTTAGTGCTTGTTTTTAGTATTTGTTTTTCTTATCTGTATAGATGAGTTGTGTATTTTGGTGTGACAACTTGACATACTGTAGTTGTTATAAAAAATGATGAACAAGAGATTGCTACCACCACAGGTACCTTTTTAGTCCTATGGCTGTTGGCTGCACACTAAACTGCTTATTTGTACTCTGTTTGCAAATGTCTTCTACTAATTGAACTTCTGTGTTAGCTGCTGGATGCTTCCCTGTCAGCTGTTAGCAACGTTCATTGCTCTTCCTATATGACTCCACAGTGGGAAGGACATACAAGTAATTCATATTCCACCATTAGTACAGCTTGGGGAGAAGTGGAATTAAAATCTCTGTGTGAGGAGGAGCTAGGCTGTGAGAATATTCAGGTGCTGTGAGGAGGAGATGTGGATGATGGGAAGATCTTGGGGTTGCTTGAGATACAGTGAAAACACTCTGTGCAGTCAGAGATGTGCTGTTTCTGCATGAATAAAGACAGTGCAGGAAAAATACACAGCTGATAAAAATTGATAAAAATTAAGTTGAGTTAAGTAGAGAGCAATACAAAAGAGTGGGCAACTAACAATTGTTTTTCTGCAATGAAATTGAGCTTTTGAAGACAGTCTAATAAACTATATCTAATAAACTATGAAACATTGCATACTTCTTTCATTTTTATGAACTGAAAAAATAGTTGTACAAAGAGCCATTGACTAAAGTTTTGTGATCTTAGGAAGCTGTTTTTTAATGAGGCATCAGCATAAGGGTTTATATCGATGCATCTTTCTCTGTTGTTTGGTCGGTGTTTGTGTTTTCCGTGTTTGTCTGTGCTTTCCATAGGTCAGACCACTTACTTTAAGTAACAAAAAATGCAAAAGATTGTCATTTTTGCCTTGCATTCATGAAGAATACTTTGCATCTGAGAGCACGCCAGCTGGCTAATACTAGATGAGATTTAAACAGCTTGAGAGCATCATGTTGTTTTAGAATTCATTTAATTCATTAGATAGTTACATACAGTCTTCAGTGTTCTTGTTCAGCTCCCTATATTTAAAGTTAAGGTATCTGCTACCTTCTAGAAGCCCAGTTTCTCTGCATATTGGTTGAATATGCAGAGTTGGTGAAATGAAGTTGGTACAACTTCATTAATGCTGGCTCATTTTTTCTCAGGTGTTTTAGTGAAATTCAAGTGTTAATGTTGGGTTAAAATTGCAAGAATAAACTCTGGAATCAGAGTTGGGGTTTGGTGCTGCCATAAAGGATTGTGAGTCCTTCCAGTGCTTGGGCTGTGTTGTGCTACTGTCTGTTTCCTTCTCTTATTTAAGGAGATCCACTGTAGTTCTATCTGAACATTAGTCAGTCTCTGAACCTTATGCTAGTCTAGAGTAGGTTTATTTATGCCTATGGCTTATTTCATAAAGTCTGTGATCTTAAGGAAATACTAGAGAAGAACACAGCAGCCTTTCTTTCAAGGCAACTTTGGTACCTTTGCTTTCCTTGCACTGCTCCTTTGCTTTCTGTGGCCCAGGTCAGTTGGTTTTCTCCATTGGTCATCTGTTCTTAGGGGACTGAGCATAAAGGCAGAGCTTTCTCTTCTTGCCAAGTAGGGACACTAACAAAAGCAGAAACAAAAAAGTTTACCTGATCTCCATACTAGAGTTTTGTTTTTAGACTTGTGTTTTGAAAAGTGTGATTGTTGCCTGTGTAATTACCATCACCTTGGCTTGAGTTTGTTGGGTTTTTTTCTCCTTTTAATGTTAAGACTAGTTGAGATGCTTATCTTCAATTTTTTGTCAACTCTTAACAAAATAATTAATTCTATTTTCTTGGCGCATTTCAGAGAGTTTAGCATACATAAATTGAAAATTAGATGTTTGGCAAAATGAAACTTAAAAGTTTGAAGAGCATGGTGTTAAAATGATGGCTAAATGAAGCTTCTCTTCAAATAAACATGATTATCTTGCAGTATTTGTCTTAAGAATTACTGAAAATTTCTAGGTTCATATGGAAAGAAAATTTCTGTAAAAGTGATTGGATAAGCTCTATATGCAGGGAAGGGGGATAAAGACTCTTTAGGGCAGATGTGAATTACCTCACAGAAGCAGAGAAGAAACTTTTTTCCTCTGAGCAGTATCATAACATCCTTCTTTCGGACCAGAGGCCTACACAGACCTGTCCATTGATTGTGATGCAGCCTTGAGCTCCTTCTGTTCCTGTTGTTCTGAGTACCATTAAAAAGTTCCATCATGTATTGTAGTTACCTGGGTTTACAGTGGAAGTGAGCAGCCAAGGGGATGCAGGCTGTACAGGTTGCAAACCTCTGGCACGAAAATCAGTGTGCATTTCTAATGGGCCAGATTGTATTTAATGGGTTCATTCTGTTGCCCATCTCTAGCATAATGTTAATTGCTCACCACAACATTTTCTTTCCAAATGAAACTGTAATATGTATCACATTTCACTACAGCTTTTGTGTTTTTATATGTTAGCTTCTGAGTTAGAGCTACTCCCAGCTTAAGATTCAGTCTTAGAAAAACTTTACAAGGTGCTTACATACAAGTGCTTCATCCAGTAAATTATTATCTGCATCTTGATTTCACAAAGACTGTATAAAGGGAATCATGGCGTGTATTTAGGAGGACAGCTTTAGTGAGAATGCACCTCTGCAGTTCAGAGTATTTTTATAATTACCTCTCTGAACTTTTGGACATACTCCTGAGACCTTCCTGGGTACTTGTGTTCCATGTTCTGCCTTTTGCCCATGTAGGCAATGTGTGTAACCAGTGCTGTTAGTCTGACAATGAACTGATCCGTGTTCAGTTCAGACCTGAGCTGGGTGAACTTGTAGCTTAGGAAATTGTTCTCATTTCTGTGTTTGTGGAGGGGTGTGGGGTTGAGTTTTGTGTGATTCATTACCAGTGTGGTTGCACTGCCACTCCCTTTTCACTGAACAAAACCTGTTTTGCTTCCCTAGGCTACATTTTACTCAGCTCTGAGCTTTTGTTCTGTGTTTCTGTGGTTTAAATGATGGTCCTCCCAGCTCAAGAGGACAACTGGTTTCATAACAATACAGGAATGGGTAGCCAAACTTCCACGGAGAGTTAAATCATTATTGAAATATAAAAGTAAATAAACATTTACCATCTGCGTGGTTATATGCAATGCAGACAAGAACTTAGGCAATAGCCTTTTACCCGGGCTGGTTTTGAAGGGTGAGGGGGAAATTTGGCTGTGGCAGGGAAATGGGAACTTCAAATTCACCCCTGTGGTTTCTGCTATTCAGTGTCAGCTGCTTCCACCTGGTGGCCGTTTGGGCAAGAATCCTTTAATTAAAGTTTACAAACCAGATGTGTCTTCTACTCCCCTAGAAAGGCAAATATTTTTTCCATTTAGGTTGTTAAGCAGCAAAAGGAGTATTTTTTTTTTTTTGAGTAACTGAGGACTCTTTTCTCCAACAGTGGCTTATCAGATACAATAATACTGGATATTATCTCCAACTACTTGGTCCTCCCAAATAGAATTACAGTGCCCCTTGTCAGTGAAGTGCAGATTGCTCAGCTGCGGTTTCCGATACCAAAGGTAAGCATGTTTCTGTTAACACTCAGAACTGGGCATTTTGCTTTTTCTGTAGTAACTGTTCAAGACAATCTGTGTGAATTTCTAAGTAGTTACTGCAGTGGTACAAGTTACTATGAATGCAGTCACTGATAATAATTGATTTAATTAATAAAACCTGTGAAGTCAATGTTTCAAAAGAACACCAAGCAAGATGGATGGATTGATTGATTGATTCTGTTTTGCTGGAATCTTAAACACATTACTTGCTACAATATAGCTCAACTGTATAAATTAAAAATTAAGTACCATATGTTTTATATTAACAGAAAATTGCTATTTGTTTGCTTCACTAAAAAGTTGTTGCTGTTTTTTGCGACTCTCAGAAACCTGGTATTTCTTGAGGTAACTGGCATCTTTCTGATGGTTGGTGACAGTTTTTTTTTTCAGGAATCTTTTGAGTGCTAGGTCTGTTGTGTGTGGATGATCACTGATATTTTCTGCTTACAGTATGTCCAAAAAAGTTTCATGTGAAGGAAATGGCAATGGAAATTATAAAACATCCATTGTGTAAATTGTGATGACGTGGAAGCTTTCAGATTTCCATCCAAGATTTTCCATCTTTTCCTTTTTCAGGGTGTTCTAAGGATACACTTTATTGAAGCTCAGGACCTGGAGGGGAAGGATACTTACTTGAAAGGGATTGTTAAAGGAAAGTCAGATCCTTATGGAATCATCCGTGTGGGCAACCAGATTTTCCAAAGCAAGGTCATCAAAGAGAATCTCAATCCAAAATGGAATGAAGTTTATGAGGTATAACCAATAAAAATACCTTGTATGTTCTGTAAAGAATTATCTGCTAAAGATTCTTTTGTTAAAGAGGATATTTTGGGGTTGTCCTTAAGGAGCTTCTCGATGTCTCCCTCTAGAAGCCCAAAGAGCTGTAACAAAACAGAAATTCTCCATTGGTTTTATATACTTTTTTTCTAGACTGAGCATCAGTAATTCTGAAAAAGTAATTTGGTCTCTTAGAGCCAACGATAACAAATTTCATCTGAAAAGCTCTTACAATTGCTTTACTCATTAAACTGCACTTTTTTTTAAAGCATTTGCTTACTGATGTGTTTTATTACACAGAGGTACTGCAGGTTATTGTTTTACTGTTACTAAGCCATTTAACCAAGCTGGTCAGTTGTGCTGACAATGCCCTCTCACTGAACTTGCAGGCCTTAGTGTATGAACATCCAGGACAGGAGCTAGAGATTGAGCTCTTTGATGAAGATCCAGATAAAGATGACTTCCTGGGAAGGTAAATGTTATGGAGAATATATTTTTAGGTATTGGAAAGAGACAAAATCTTGTAATTTTTCTTTAATTAGTATTTTTATTTTATTGCAGTTGTTCTGCCATCTAATTGTATTTATAAATCAATTCTCTTGATTGTAATTCCCTAACTACTTCATATATGTAAATATCTTTATATGAAAACGTGCTTGGGTGTTTATATACACATCTGTATGTGTACGTCTTCTATTGAAAAACAAAGTAAGTATTGTGGGTACCCAGAATTGTGCCCTAGCTGCTTTAATGTTTGTAAGCTAGCACTAAGTCTTAATTCTTTCTTCAGGCAGAGTTAATACAGTTTTATAACTGTGTATCTTCTTCTTCATCATAGCTTCTAAATGTTTTGAGTTTATTTTTCTCTTTAAGAGCTGATCTTAACTATTTGATTAAAGAAAAAAGTTTGCTGTAATGCTTTTGCAAACATGACTCACTCTCTGACTCCATAGGCCAGATGTGTTTACCCATAAACATTTCAGAGTTTTAATCAGCTTCTTTCTCCAGTAATTTGTCACCTTTATTTCTTGCAGAGTTTTGGAACATCCCATTGTTGCTTTCCATTCAGACTAGAACTCCCTTACATTTCCAGCTCCTTATCTCTTAACAGGAGCAACAGTACCTACTTCTCATTAAAATAAAGAAGTAGGTAGTACAAAAGCTTCTTTATCTTTGCACTTCCCTAATCTTACACTGAAGTGATGGTGGGGGGAAGTGACATAATGTGTACATCAGTACTAATAAGATAAAAAGCCAGACAAATGTTCATGCACTTGCATGCAGTTGTCTGCTCTGTTAAATTTTTAGCAGATTCATTCCCTGCTGCATTTTTAGCTTGTGAGAACTAGAACCCTCCCAGACACTGCCAAAGCATGAATTTGGTCATAGCATATGTCCAGGTGCTATTTCCAGTGGGTAGTTTGGATGTGATCTCTGTTTTGACACTTGGGTCACATATATGTGAGTCATACTGTGCCAGCTGCCCTTGTGGCTACAAAATGGGCTTCAGTGTAGGCATATTTTCTGTTCTCCTGCACTCATCTTCCTTCTGCCATTTCATTCCCTCCTTCTTTCCTTAGGGGCTAAAAGAGGAGAATTCTGCTCTTGATCTCAGGGGAAGCCTGCATACTCAGTGAGCACAGGGTGGTGTTTGAGTTCTGTGCTAGATCTTTTGTTTCTTGGCTAAAATACTACTTCTTTCTCTCCATTTTTCTAGTTTGATGATTGATTTAATTGAAGTTGAAAAGGAGCGTCTTCTAGATGAGGTAAGCAAGTTCAATAAATTTTGGTTTAAAGGCCCAGATGTTGTATATGTAGTTGCTCTTGCATTATTTTTTCCTGGGCATAGTTCCTGTATGTGCAAGAATAACCCTAATGCTGTAGAAATAGATTCCCTGATGATCAGTACAGGGATTTAAGGGATATCTGAACCGATGAAATCTGAAAAATAGTGACATTCTTTGTCTTTCTTGGGGTTTTAAGGTTACTCCTATGCAAATGCAGAAAATAGTACTTTTATATTAGGTGAGGTTTTTTTGCAAGAGAATAGCTAATTGCTGTGTTTGACTATTATTAGGTGCAGCAGACTGATTTTTGTCCTAATCTAAGAGAGATTTTATAGGAACATCATGCAGGGTTTGTATTCCCAGAACATGTTTACAGAACTTAAAGAATTTTTATGGTATTTAAAAAATGCTTTTATCATATAACGTAGAGGTTTGTCTGGCTGTTTTTTGTCATTCTGTGTTGTAATATTTTGCATGAAATAAGATATTTTAATGGATCAGACCTTTTCAGATTATGTGGACTTCAGCTCTGGGAGATTCCTAGTAGACTTCAGAGTTTCCTAAATGTCTTGAAGAAGGAATTGCAATTACATATTTGTTTGATGCCCGATTATTTCACATTACTTTGATTAATTTTCAGTGGTTTACTTTGGATGAAGTGTCCAAAGGAAAGTTGCATTTAAAACTGGAATGGCTCACATTGATGCCAACTGCTGACAATCTAGACAAGGTATTAAAGGAACACTTTACTTTCATTCTGATCTTAATTGTTCTGGGGTGATTTTGTTGTGATTTTTTTTGTTTATTTGTTAAGTATGTAACTGGTTCTCTGGCTGCTATGAATTTGGAGAAACTTGTAACTTTATTCCAAGCTGTCTGTCTTTAGAAATCTCAAACCAGTCATATGTGTCAGTGGTTTAAATGAGATTTTTAAATGCTTTTGTAGTTCCTTACGTTTCTCTTAATGTTACTGTTTGAGAATATTTGTTAAAATTTCCTTAGTCTGGGAGATAAAACTGGGTATGATACTACAATCTGTCCAGTCTAAAAAAAATAAGTAGGAAATGGAATGCAAATTTTCATGCAAATGGTTTTGAAATGTCTGTATGAGTCTTGAAAACTTACTCTTTATGCTTCATGCTCTGAACTTGTGAATGTTTTCTTTCTGGGAGATTTTTTTTTTTTTTAATTCAGAAATGGGACAGAAATAGCAATACTTGATTTCCAGAAAGACTTACAGTGTGTGTTTGGTTTAGGTGCTAACAAGCATTAGAGCTGATAAAGACCAAGCTAATGATGGGCTTTCATCTGCATTGCTTATACTGTATTTGGACTCAGCAAGAAATCTGCCTGTAAGTTACATTCTCATGGATACCCTTTTGTCCCAGAGGCTCTTGAGTACTCCCAGCATGTCTTGCTTGGTAGTATGACACCCTGCTTTACTAACACACATTGTGCCATCTTCTCTATAATTCCTCTCCTTTCAAGACGTGTAATGTAAGGTCCACTTTTTTAGTAGCATAGTATTATAACTTTATATTTAATAAAACATTACTCTTTTATCAGTGTGATTTTTCTTTAAAGAATGCTCCTTTCCTGGACTTGAAAGGCTGCATGTTTTTATTACACAATGTTTTCCATAAATTGTATGGGATTAGCATGAGGAATTTTAAGGAACTAACTGGGAAAAACCCCACTTCCTTGAGTTCAGGTAAACTTGCTTGCTTTGGCTTAGGGTATTGCTGGAGATTTGAAGGTGCTGAAGTCCTCATCCTGAAATTAATCCTTTGCAGTTGATGTCACAGTGCCAGAATACTTATATGAGATTTCTATCAGATTGTTGTTTGCAGGATGGTTTATTTGCTTGTGCAAAACATAAAAACAATTCATGTTCTCTCACTCTATGGATTTCTCTTATGAGACTGTGAAATAACTTGTTTTGGAGTTTTTCAGGTTAGTAAAGTACTGTTCCTGGTTGAAGTTGATATCAGGAGTAAAGTTAACCCTACCATAAATAGATATGTGAAGCTTAACTGAGTTTTGCTGGTTTTCAGCATTGCTATTTGATGAGAGGTTCTGAAAGAGATGACTAAAATACTAATCAGAGAATACAGTTTTCAAGCTTTGGATTTTTTTGCATGCATTTTGCAGATTTATCTGCTGAAATATAAGTTAAAATGCTGCATCAGAGTGGTAACAAATGAATCTCAAACAATTTACATGACTGACTAGTGATTTCATGTGTGTTCCAGGGTATATAGAGCAGAGTTTGGAAGTAGTATTTCTAAGCTATTTTAAAAGCTAAAAAGACTCATTTGGAATAGATCCTCACATTATCCTTTTAACCTTACTTTATATTGAGTTGAGGCAAACTCTGTAACTTAGCAGAAAAAAAATAGAATTACTACAGTACAGAGTAAGCAGTAACAGAATAGAAAGGAATTATGGTGTGTTTAGCATCAGTTTCACAATACTGCAAAACACAGAAAGTCTGTCTGCCATCTGTTTTGTGTACTAGATTCAACTGAACCAATTTATGGATCTTGTTCAACTACTGAATTCTGCTGAAACAGTTACAAATTTAATATGTTTGGCAAAATACACTACAGCCTCTTATTTAAAATAAACAAGGTAAAGTTTTCTCATACACCAGTCCCAATCTTTTCTATACAACTCTGATTCTCTATATTACATTCTCCAGCAAATACTCTGAGGCTTTGTCATAAATTACATCTTTTGTTTGAAACATTCTCTAACATTGTCTCCCTCCTTCAGAAAGATTAGGTTGCAAATCTTGATTTCTCCCTATTTTTGCAGACAGCATTTTAATTTCAGTACATTTAATCAGAAGATCTCTAAACTCTAGGGCACAGAAGGGGGAGTTCTTTGCTCAAGGTGGGTTGAGAATGATGGTCATAGTGTGGGACCTGTTTAATCTTCTTACTTTTTTCTCCCTCCACCATCCCAGAGAAGCAGTTGCTACAATTGACTCAGTATTTAACTTCAAGTCATTTTCTTCCCAGTATTGTAAAGAATATAATAGAAAATAACATGGAACAGTTGAAAATTCCATGTGCTAGTTTACAACAATGAAATAATGTGATACTGTGTTAAATTAAATTTTCCAAAACCAGATACAAAAAGACTTCACAGTTAGGTCAAATAGGGGGAAGTACCATGGGAAGACTTTTCTATGCAGGAGGACTGAAAAGGTTTCTATAAAGAACCTATAAAGAACCTATAAAGGTTTCTATAAAGAACCTATAAAGGTTTCTAGAAAGACAATGTCCTGGAGCTGCTACATGAACTGCAGTAAATTGTAGTAAATAGAGCTTTATATGGCCAGAGGGTTCTTACATGGAACAACATTCACAAGACTAAACACAGAATTTGCTGGCTTATCATGTTTTGCTCAAGTTCAGTGGTAGGGGTTGTGTAGAGCAATAGCAAATTAATCTCTTAGATTGCTTGTATTTATGGAGAAGAGAGAATTCAAAGAGAATGAAGGGCTAAAATTACACTGACCCTCATTAATAGTTTGAAGGTTTTTGTGCACAACTTTATTGTTAGAGTGAAATTTTTTCTACATGAATAATTTCTTTTTATTACTTTGAAAATTGCCTTAAGTTAATGCTTATCACTGGTACACTTTAGATCATGCCTTCAGCCTTGTTTTGAGTCACAGCTTTGAGTTACCCCAACACAAGCCTTTGTTTTGCACAGGTGCATTTCTGACACACTGGGATGATATATCTGAAAAAGAAACAGAAATGGTGTAGAAAGCTGGTCTCTAAGCTAGTAAACATTAGTTGGATCTGCCATATAAATCTGAACTACCAAAAGTGAACTTGGAAAGGGGGTTAATATATTTGAATAATTAATAAAAAAAAATAAAATTAAAAAGCATTTCACCTTGCTGTTCTACAGAAAGTCATTTAATGGACGAAACTATTTGTAATGACAAATATTTACTTTTTGTTACCTGCTGTTTTCTCTGGAATCCTTTGACTGTTTTCCTTAACTTTTTTGTGTAGTAAAGCTGCTTATGCATTCATTCTGCCACAATCCCATCACTCTGCTTTCTCCTTCCATTTCCATCTTCCTAAGAGTATCTACGAGGGAAACTTTGGGTGTGGATACTTAAAAGAGAGGAGAGCATCGGGACTAGTCTTTTGTGAAAACACTACCTCACTCTATAGAGCACTATTTGTGAGTTCTCTGGTATTGTTTGTATTGTACCTTTTCTCTGCCAGAGTGTGGATTAGTGCTACTAAAGCCACTCACTCTAGTGGAATGAGAGCATGCAATTTGTTTTCCTGCATGGTTTCAACAAGTGTGCATTGTTTTTGTGCTATTTTTATTGCATTTTAAAGGCTACTTATATTTCATTGATCAGCATATCATTGGGTAAGTAATTAACCTTTCATGATAAAAACCCAAGATAAGTTTGTTGTAAAAGCTCTTACACTTCACTTAAATTGCTGATTCATTGAGAAATAAAATGCATACTGTCCTAGCACACTGGGTGCTGGTTAATTGTTGGCTATTATTGCAAAGAAATTAAAATAATAAATATTGCAACCAATATCCCTGTAGTTTCTTTAAAAGGTGTCACACTTAATATTTGTAAGAACTTGCAACCTCTCCACACTGGTTCAAGTTGCTTTAAAAATGGGTGTAGTTCTTTGTGCTTCCCAAACTATAAATTCCCTTGTAAATTCTATTTCACTCCATGATGCTCCTTGTTTTGCAAATTCCCAAGCTCTTTTTCTTTTTTCCAAATTAGTCTGTAATTGGGAAAATCCAGGCAAGGGTGAACTACCAAGTAATATTTTTTGCTTGCATTTGATGTTACAAAATTATTAAAAACTGATGAGCCTCTGAGTATCTTACACTTAAATCTGGAAGTGCAACCTTGGTATCTTCAAAAAGACTGATAATCTGTTCAGAATAAAAATCTTTTTGCCAGAGAGGGAGGGGTTTGACTTTGGTGATCATGCAGATAAATTTGTTACTGACTGGCTACATCATAATTCTTGATTTTAAAACACCTTTCCAAAGCCCAGCAAAACTCTTTTCTGTAGTCCTTTTTGTTAATTTCTCTGTAGAGGTTAATTTTAAAGTATCCAAAAAGTTATAATAATTCTAAAATCTTGTTAAAAATTAATGAATAAGAAAGGCAATTCATAATCTATAGTTCCATCATCTTGGTGTTAAAACTGTTAAGTAGTTGCTGTTTCTCTTAGTTATACAAATACAGATACACCTTTAAAGTAAAGTTTTTTAAAGTCAAAATGCAGGATTAAGGGTGTAGCACTGATGTTTTTGTTGATATTAGGATCTTTGCATTATGACAGGCTGTCTATATAGAATAACATTTATTTAGGAAATGGACAAAACTTTCCAAATCCCTGAATCAATTAGTGAGTCAGAGTGGAACAGCAACTGTTCTAAGAAAGCCAGGTCTGAATTGCCTTCTGCAGCTCTGGGAACTGCCTGGGTCTGCATTTTCCTGGGTGCTTGTCTTGCTGTGAGCAGGAGGGTTGTGGCTGGAGGCCAGGAGAGAGGAGAGCTCCGTGGTAGCCCAGGGACAACAACAGCTTCAGCAGTCCTAGAACTGCCCTTGTTCCCAGGGCATCCTAAACATGGGCTGTTCCACAGACATTCCCACCTGCCAGGGGTCTCTGGCCAACTTGTGACATGAGTTACTGGGGGAGGGAGGTGTTAAAGAGGGAGCTCACTTCCTGTGAGGAGAGGAAAATGCTGAGTGCTCCCTGCTCCTTGCTAGATAGTTTATTGACTGCTGCAAATCTAGGTTTGTGACACCACATTCAGACATGTACCCACCTAAAAATGATTTAGTTTAAGTTAAGGAGGGGGAAGAGTGTTAGTTTAATTTCCAAACATTACACTAGTTTTATGCTAATCAACAGTTCATAACAATTTTGGTGTCTGTATAATATATAAATTATCCATATTTTTATTGAGCTTTTACAGATAGTGACTGTCTTCTGGTTTTCAGGTGAGGATGCACTCATAGATATCCCAAGCATCACTTAATGAGTCAAAGGAAGTAATGAGTCCTACTCCAAAGCATATTGAATCAGGAGCTGGCTGAATAACAAACAAGTTTGTTAGTTGTATAATTCATGGGTTTGTTATTAGGATTTACTGCAAGTGACACTGGCTGTTAGAGAATTCCACTGTCATTATCACTGGTTTTTTTTAGATAGCCCATCGTCTTTTCCAATAACTGCAGAGACACTCAGAGCCATACCAAGACTATTTTGTCATCCAAAACAAAACCTTCCCTTTTTATATTGAATGCCCTCTTTTCTTCTCTGAGTCTCCTTCCTCCCAGCCTTTCAGCCACCATCCTCGTGGAGCTGCAGCTTCTTCCCTTGAAACCTGAAGTCTGGCTTAAACATATTTGCCCCAGCTGATGTCCCTATTGACCTATCCTTGCTATGATTCCAGAGGAATTGAGATGTGTTCAATATCCAGGACTCAGGGGTTGCCTGCCTTTATGTATGATCACATAGATTTGGTTTTGACTTTCAGAATTCTTTGAAATAATAATACAGGCGGGAAAAGATATGTATTGAATATGCAGGTACAAATGGGAAGCAAAAAAGTCCAGTAAGTTGAGTGGCAGTTTAAGATTCAAAATTGTCTTGGTAAGTTGCAGATGCCACCTGAAAAAATAATGTCCTCTGTAGAGGACAGTCATTGCATCCTTATAAATGTGAGATGGAAAAAGAAAAAAAGAGATTTGAAAAGAGATCTTTCTACAGAAAGAGATTTGTAGTCATGCTGGGTCATATTGTTAAGAAAGAAAACACTGTACTCTGTGTAGAGCAGAGGAGTGCAGCCTGTGAGCTGCAGGGCCCAGTCCTTCCGTTTTACTTTGCCTTTCCCAAGGCCCTGATCTTGGCTCTGGTGTGAAAGGTGTGGAGCACAGCACTGGTGAGAGACAGTGACTGTGGCTGGCAGAGGGAATTTACCCTTAGGAATTAAATCATGGAACCACAGAAGGGTTTGGGTTGGCAGGGACCATCTTGTTTCAGCCCCTCTGCTGTGGGCAGGGACACCTTGCACTACATCAGGCCTTGTCCAACCTGAGCTTCAACACTTCCAGAGATGGGGAATCCCCAACTGCTGCAAACAAAGTGACACTTCTCTCTTTGTCAGAAAACAGGGAACAGTGCTTAAACTCCAGCAAAGAATGTACCTGCAGGCATTTAAAATTTTCCAAAAGAACAGTAGTTAAGCATTAGTTTTAATGAGTCTTGGGATAGGGTGCACTCTCTGAGTCTTTAAGTACAATATTAAGTTCTTAATGTATCAGGTAAATAACTGCAGACAATTCCTTAATTTTATTTAAGAAAAATAATGTTCAAGAAAAATACCCCACAAAAGTAGCCAAACCTTATTTCTGATTCTCTCAAGTTTAAGAGTTGGACTTGATGTTCCTTGTGGATAACTTCCAACTCAAAACATTCTTTGATTTGTTGCTAGGTATTGTATGTTCATCCTGGAATAGAAATTTTCAAGCAGGGTGCCAGGAATCATTGGAAAGTATTGGCCAACTTGAGGATATGGTATCCCAAAAGAAACTGCAAAAAATATTTCTGCATAAAGGTTAAATCTCTCTTCAAATTTTAGTCACTTAATTTTCATTTCAGAAAGCCATTTCTTTTGGCAGAGCATTAATAATATCAGTTCCTCTTCATAAACCAGAGTGTTTTAAAAGACCATTATGCAATTTTTTATTGCCATAATTTACAGCTTCTAAAACAGAGTTCTCCCTTGAAACAGAAATGTCCCTACAGAAAAAGCCAGCCATAAGTACACTAACCTGAAGTCTGTTTTATTTGTAAAACTTCCCGAAATTATTTCTTCTGAGTTTAATGCAAATTTTCTGTGACATTGTTATACATGTGTCACTTAAACAACAGTATATTAATCTTAAAATAAGAAATCTCCTCATTTAATGAAATACAGCCAAGGTTTTGTCCTGCTAAGTAAGTCAGTTCTATTTCCTACTCTTAGTGTATTTGCATGTCTTCATTCTTCTAAGGAAATGACCTTCATTCTAGTTAGCATGCAGTGTTTGCATCATTTTTCTGAAGAGGCTTAAAGAACTTTGACTTTTATAATGATCTGAGTCCCTATCAATTAGATGTTTTAATTTCTCCCATAAAAGGACTCCTTTGCATAATTACTTGACTTATCATCAGAGAAGCTTCTGGGTTGTGAAAATACACTCAACCAAATTTTGGAAAGGTTTATTCAGAAGGCAGTTCATAAGGCATATTGGAAATATTGTAGTTGTGCTAAAAAANTTGTCAGACTTTTTTGTTAAGGTGGTGGTCCTTCATTGTTTTGTTTGAAAGATGTTGGGGTTTTTTTTAGGTTGATTTTTTTTCCCCCCCTGCTTTGTCCTATGTCGTTGTGTCATAATTAATTAACCTAGTGAAATTTCTTCATTGCATGTCTTATTAACCCTTCCTATGTTCATTCTCTCCTGACTTAAAAGAATAATCCATTAGACTTTAACCCTGATGGCTTGAAGAAGGCTGCTGTTCAGAAAGCCCTAAAGGTAACATTAATGCAGTTGTCCATTTAAGGTCACAAACGTAACTGGAAATGCACAAATGCCTGCAACACTCCACTTCCAGCACTGGGTGGAATTTCTGTTGCCAGACACATATTTAGTGTAATCCTGTTTTACTTGAATTCAATTTCAAGAAGCCAATGTCAAGGTGTTGTTAAAATGCTGTGGTCTGTGGTAATTTGAACTCTAGATCAGATTAGAGGAGTACAGGCTGCTTGAGAAGACTGGGGGAAAAGTGCTGAGAACTAATTTTTGTAGTAACTAAAGAATAAAGCTGACATGAAAGCTAAGACATCCTTTACATACTGAGTGATACCTTATCACTCAACTCTGAATGACTGGTTTGGAATAATCTTCCTGCTAGGTGTTTTTAGAAGGTTTTACATCTTTTATATAACTGCTAAAGACATTTAGGCCAGCTTTTTGGTAGGCAAACTTTGAAAGGCCAAGCCACATGCTGGAGGGACTTGGAGAAGGGACAGACTTCAATAGACTGTCAGCAATGAGTCTGTCAGTAGCTGGTGTTAGAGGTGAATTATACATGTATACACATTGCTACCTACCTAGTGTGAATTAAAATTACCCACATTTACACATAAGTGACAGGGCCTTTTGCCAACTCCTGTAGTTTCATCATTTTATGAAGAAAGTTTCAGGCACCATTTTTTGGGCAAAGAAAAAACCAAGATATGTCACCTACCATTTTAAAACATTATCAGTTGCAGTGTAATATGGCTTTCTCTCTGTTCTGTAAACGTTTGTATTCATTTTTATTTGAGAGCTAGATTTCTATTTATTAGAAATCATAAAAAAAAGAAATGCAGCATTCATCCAAGAAAGGAGTGCTTTCTTAACAGCTTTATTTCTAAAGGAAAGTATGGTTCTAAGCAGTATGTCACATTAAAGTTGAGAATTATTAGTGGAAGTATGATGTCCAAAATGTAAGTTCAGATAAAAAAAATATAAATGATGCACTTTCTTAAGTTAAAAATATAGAATATTTGAATCACTTGGTTTTAATTGTGACCTTACATGCATTAAGATGATTTTAACTAACTTTCTGTTGATATACCTCATTTTCCCACAGGGTAGAACTCAAAGCAACCATGTATCCTACATTTTCTAGGCTTTTAAAACTGCATTAACACCCGCTTGAGATGATTAACTTTCATGTCTAAATTTTCTTTCTGACTCGAATTGTTAGGTTAAATTGAAATTCATTAAAGAAACATATAGTTGGAATGTTCCTTTGCATATATAATTTGTTTCTAAATTGATGTTTGTTTTCACAGTTTGATGTAATGCTATACAACTGGTGAGCAAGGCTCAGATATGGCAGATGGTTGATTCTCTAATAAAGAGTATTTGGTAAACTGTAGAAATATCCCTCCCATCCATTATAGTGCATATTCTTTCTCCCCAAACTGAAAAGTAGGGAACATCAGTGTTCTGATACCACATCCAATTTAATAGTTCTACAGCAAGGTATATAAAGTTCCTGAGTCTGTGCTTTCTTCATATCTCCCATCTGCATGCAGTATTCATTTTGCAGTTTTAACTATGCTTCATTAGCTTTGGGGATTGTAATGCTCATTAAAAGATAAGAATTTGCATCTTACCAGTTTCATTTAAAGAAAGTGGAAAGGAGTCTCAAACTCTTGCTTATTAGTAGCATTTTGCTTCTGCATATTCAGGTAGTTGGATGTTAATGTGTTCACCAGCTACTTGCCAGTCTGCCATTCCAGCCAGCTGAATAAAATACTGAGAATAATAGAGAAGCATGTAGTAGAATGCACATGATTTGTATTTTTAAGATGCAAACATTAAGTTTCAGAGGGGAGAGGTTTTGTTTTATTCTGAAGGCAAAGTTTTTACTTTTTCTTTACCAGTCAGGAAAGAAAATAAACAGCAATCCCAACCCACTTGTTTTGCTGTCAGTTGGACACAAGGCACAGGAAAGTAAGGTAAGTTCCTGCTCTTAAAGACTTGGCTCTGTCTTCACATATTTGGTAGGTCTGTGGGCTTGGCATGTGGCTACCAAACTGTGGAGCACACACACAATGCCCAGTTGCCACCAGAACTGAAACTGGCAATGAGCAGCCAAGACTTGAATGGGAGCTTGGGCAACTCAAACTGCCTGTGAGTAGAGGTGGGAGTTTTAGTCACTGGTGGGAGTCCTTCCACAGAGCTGCTTTCCCAAAAAACACTGGAGTAGTTGAGGCTCTCAGAACCCCATACAGCAGACCTGAGACAGCTTTGAGTTGTCAAAGAGGCATCACCCATGTCCCATTCCTAATCAGGTGGTCTGTAACAGATGCCAGTCATGAGAATGATCTTGATGATGATCCCTCTGCTTCTGATCCAAAGCATTCAACATACTTCTCATCCATAACTTACCTCCATGCACTCAAATAGCTCATTAAAATAAAATAGTAGTATCAGTGAAATGATTCCTAGATAGGTAGATATATGCAATATAGGTATGAATTTAAGAAGTAGAAGTGTCAGCCAAAAGGAGAGAACATCTAATGGCTTTGGCTTCTTCATAACCTGTCAAAAATTTTCACAAAGCCTAAAGAAAAATGATATACAGTCTTAGTTTTGATAGAGTGTACTAGTTTGAAAATAAACGAGTAGGAGATTCCAAGATTCAGAACTACAACTTAGTAGGAAAATTAAAAATAAAGGCAGAAAACACTGTCTTAAACTGCCAGAGACAGGATACAACCTGACACCCTGTTGGTCTGGGTGGTGGTAGCAGTCCGATTAAATGGTGGCTGTTCCAAACCTCAGATTATATCCAAGTAGGAACTCTTTGTTCCTCCCCCTGGGCAGGGCATCTCACAATGGGATGATGTAATTCTGTGAGTCTTGTGGTGGGTCCTTGGTGGGCCATTAACAGAAGATACCCTCTAGAGGGAGTTATCAGGGATGTGTCATGGAGGAGATAAAGAACACTGCCCCACCTGGTTTTAACAGCTTATGAAGATGGTGGTAGAATACATACATTTGGTTACATCCTACATTTAACCTAAGACATAGAGAATGGAGATAAAAACCCAAGTCCTTTGCTCTTGGTGTTAGCTTTTTTAGTGAGGACTCATTTCTCTCTTCCCCTCTGCTTTCCCATCAGCCCACTAATAGATTGCTGAAAATTGTGAGATTTGCAAAGCAGTGAAATCATCCACGTGGCTAACTGAAGAAAGGAAACTGTTAGTTTCTAGCAGTTTCACTAAGTTATGAAAGCTCTTTTAGAGTAGTGTGAGAGGAGAGAATGTGCTATCAGTTTATGTTGCCTGTGTAATTTTATATGTGATGTTATGTATGCCATGGGTAGATTGTACTTGGCCATTGTTTAAATACATCAAGTTTCAGACATAAATTTTCATAGAATCATTAAGGTTGGAAGAGACCTTCAAGATCCAACCATCAGCCCAGCACTGCCACTGTAACCCCTAAACCATGACCCAGCACCAGATCCAGATGCCTCACGAACATGGTGACTTCACCATCTCTCTGGGTGACCCATTCCAATGCCTGACCATGCTAAAAGTAAAAAAAAAAATGTTTCTAATACCTAATCTGAATCTCCCCTGTCTCAGTTTAAGGCCATTTCTGCTGGTCCTCTCACTGTAATTATGGCAGAGGAGACCATCCCACACCTCACTCCAGCTTCCTGTCAGGGAGTTAGAGCAGTGGGGTTTCTCTGCAGCTTCCTCTTCTCAAGACTAAACAAGCTCAGCTCCTTCAGCTGTTCCTCCTCACATTTGTTTTCTAGACCCTTCCAAGCCTTGCTGCCCTTCTCTGCACACACCAAATAAAACACCAAAATGAAAAATGTGCTCATCTCTTGACACCAGCTGTATTAAACAAACTGTTTTATAATTCATATGCTTCCTTTTTTCTTCAGATTAGATACAAGACCAATGAACCAGTGTGGGAGGAAAACTTTACTTTCTTTGTACACAATCCCAAAAGACAAGATCTTGAAGTTGAGGTATGTGTCTCACTCTCTTTAGATAACTTTCTTTTCCAAGATGTTGCAGTAGTGACATTCAGACATTAAAGGGAGTTACGAAATGAGACTGAATATATTGTGAACACCATTAAAATTAAAGTATTTTTTTTAGACCAGGCAATGAAATGTTTATTTCCATTTACTACTAAAAGGAAAAAAGACTATAACCAGGCTCTCACATGAATAATATAGTTAATGATTGTCTTCTCTAATGTAAAAAAAAAAAGGAAATTTGGTGCACTAGTTTGGAACTAGGAATCTTTCCTCTCTCATACCAAGGAAGTATTTGCTTTATCCAAATACTGTATCCCTTTACACTGTTTACATAGTTCAAAGTGACTGAAGTGTAAATGAGGACTGTCTTAGTCACTCTTCCTCTAATAGTTGTGGGAATTCATTTTCACACTGACAGTTTGGAAACCATGGAGTTATGTTGATAATGGGTCAGATAGATGTAGATATGATAGTTAGTTTTTTATCTTACTTTTCCTGTGGAAGGTAGGGTTGAAGAAACTAAGCATTGAGTATATTTGTTTTTATCTCCTTCAATGTAAAGTAATCTTAAAATCTGGGAAATCTGGTTTAAGAGCAAACTACATTCAATATTGTTTGTATTTTTTGTTTTTAAATAAAAATGTAATTTCCCTCTTTGAATTCTTACAAAGTGACTTAATTTCTGTGTTCCTTCAGGTGAGGGATGAACACCACCAGTGTTCTCTGGGGAACTTCAAGCTGCCTCTAAGCCAGTTGCTAGAGAGTGAAGATTTAACTATGCATCAGCGGTTCCACCTGAGCAACTCTGGTCCCAACAGCACTATAAACATGAAGATTGCACTCAGGGTATTCTAAAACTTTTGCCATTGTCTATATCTGAAAGTTGTGACTCCTGTTCTGCCAGCTTTTTGAAGAAGACAGTACATTTCCTTTGCTGTCACCTTCCAGGTGTCCTTGGTTGTGCAGTGCTGTCAGTACACAGAGATAGCTTCTAATTAAAATATGCTTCATTTGAAAACTCTGTAGTGCTCAAAATGAAACAATGGTCACCTGCATTAATTAAAACCAAAGTTCCCTGTGGTTTTAGGTCTGGAAATCACATTTGGAATCTGAATTCCTTCAAATCTCTTTTGAACCCAGTGGGCTACAGATGAGAAATCAGGCGATCAGAAATCACCATTACATAGAAATGGAACTGAGGTTTTGATGGTTTTAAAAAATAAAGTGTATAAGGAAAGGAAGTACCTGCATAGCACTGGGAAAATTCAAACCAGTTTACAAGCTGGAGTTTTGAAAACAAAATTTGCATACCTGAAAGTTGTTTGTCTTTTTTCCCCCATCTAAACTATTTGGTTTAATAAGGCACAATATCTCTTCACAAACACTGTCAAACTTGTTATTTTTTTTTATTAAAGCACTTTGTTGCTTACATGTCATTAATAAATTAAAGTAACCAACAAAAGAGAAAGTAAGTATAATTAATGAGAAAAAAAGGGATGTAAAATTAAATTTCAAAAGAGTAGAAGAAAAAAATTACAGAATAGCTTTCCACATGGCTAGAGCTGCAAAGTAAATAGCACTTGCACCAGAAGTGCATAGAATATGGGAAGAGAATAATGAGGAGAATAATTCTTAATGAATGGAGAATTTCACACTGTTTGATAGTTACTGCAGTTACCATGATAGAAGTGGAGATGTGTTTTGTCATGCAGAGCATTTTGTACGGTAGAGTTAGTAAGTGTTAATGTTTTTGGTCCTGCTTAAGTGTCTTAAATTTACAACTTGTCACCGACCAGTGGTCTTGTAGAAAAAAATTTGTTCCTGTTTCTTAGACTGAAAAATAGTAATATTATGTGTATTTTCCTGTATCTAGGTCCTTTCTCTTGAAAAGCAGGCAAGATCTCCAGATCATCAACACTCAGCCCAAGTCAAAAGGCCATCCCTTTCCAAAGATGCAAGAAAATCATCTTTTAAGCCTCAGGTTCCTGTCTCACCAACACCTGATCCAAACAAGCCAGTTCCAGCATCCCCAGTGACTGATAGTGATAAAAAGACTGATGCTGCTGAGAAAAGTCAGCCTCCCAATGCCAGCCCGCAGTGGCCAACAGATCTCAGCCGAAGTTCCTCCAGTCTGCAGACCTCCAACTTCTCGTGCTCCCCGAGTCACCTGTCGGTGAAGGAGCCCACGCCCAGCATCGCCTCCGACATCTCCCTGCCCATCGCCACGCAGGAGCTGCGCCAGAGGCTGCGCCAGCTCGAGAAGTACGGCCTGCACTGCCTGCCTTGCAGCACATCCAGGCTGATTCACAAACAGTGTCACCAAAGCAGGAGTTCCTAGTTCACATTTCAGTGTATTTTTTACTGTTCAGTCACTGGGATTTCTGCTTCGGCCGGGTATCTCGACAGATGCTGCAGTTAGAAGTTACCTTTAGCATTGTGATCATCTGCAGGATAAAGTCCCACTTTTTCTTGTAGCTGCACTTTGCAGTTTCATGGCAGTAGTTGCCTGTTTCACCACTGAATCTTACTAGCATTAATTAAGCCAATTAAGCTGGAAATAGTTGGTCTTTCTAAATAACTCAGAGAGATAGTTGACTATAAAGAATGCTAAATGGGTAGTCAGTTACTATGCAGTCGGTGAGGATTGCTGCAGCCATGCTTTCTTAAATTCTTGAATTTTTTTTTACTTGCCTCGGTGGGCAGCTGTAATTACCAAGTACAGATAGCAGAGCAGCCATCCTGCTCTGAATAGGAGACTGGAAACTATTCATTCCCTATTCATAGAGCTTCTCTGTGAATCTAAATAGAAAGATTTTATTTTTTTTATTTGTAAGGGATTGAACTAATTCATCTTTTTCTCTGTCAGAGTTCACAGAATCAGTTGAGTAGTAGAGGTTGGACAGAATGTCTGGTTGGTCATCACTCTGCTCAAAGCAAATTCCTCTTCAAAGTTAGATCAGGTTTCTTGGGCCTTGTCAAAAGAACTTCTGATTGTCTCCAAGGATAGAGATGCCATAAACCTTTTCAGCAACTCCAGTGCTTAACCACTCCACTGTTAAAACATTCTTCCTTATTTCTATGGAAATCTCTCTTGCTGCAACTCAGCTATGGTCTCTTGTTATTTTACTGTGTCCAGTACTTGGTCTTCTCTAAAATACCTGTTTTAAGTAGTAGAAGGGCTGAATTCAGTCTGCTGTTGGCTGTCTCTTCCATTTGTACAAATACATCACCTGCTTATGTGCTCCACACACACACTTATCTTTGCAGTCCTATGCTAACTTGTCTTCACTTTGTCAGTCTCTCTTCTGGCCCAAAACTGAGTTAGACTTTGTTATTTGTGATAAATATTGAAATACTACTCCTCATATAATGCACAAATGTTACACTTTCTCATTTGCTAAGAGTGGTAAAGCTACAGGTAAGGAGGTCTTTTATTGCAGATCACACGTTCTTAGGTGCTTTATTATTTTTGTAATTTTAACTAAGAAAATACTGAATTTAAATCTTCATTCTATTTTTTTTAAAGTGAATGACTTGATAGTTTTAATGGAGCAATCACTTTGTAGTAGGTATTCACAAAAGAGGCACTCTTCTCCCTTGAAGATCAGATTCTCTTTAGGTGGCTGAGAAATGGCAAATATGGCATATACTGTCCTGTGTGATATGGGAAATACTCATATTCACTTCACACAAATGAGCATTTCATGGAGATGAGGGAACTCTGCAAATGTTGGCTATTCTGTAACACACAAATTCTTAACCAGGGTGGTTGCTTTTTATTCAAACATGACCTGTATTTGTTAAGTGTAAATTGATTCTAATCTTATTTTCATTGTGATATAAACTATAGAAAAGTAAAGTAGTTGTGTTTATAGCATGATTTGAGCTTTTATGACAGCAAGTGGATTTAAGCTATCACTATTTTAATCCCAAAAATATCTATATTTTTATGATAAGAGAATTTAGAAAAGAATGAGCTGGTCTTCTGATTGGCTCCTGACCTTAGGTAAGAGTGGCCTTTGGCTGAGATTTTCATTCCACTTTGCACTGTTTTTCTTTCCAATTTCCTAGATACTGCTTTGATGTTTATTTTAGGGTAAGCAAGTTCTTTACTCATAATGGTTTTCAAAGTATTTAGGAGCAGCTGACCTTCAAACTGACAAGAATACCTGGTGTATTTTGGAGGGCAGAGTTGTTAGACAAGGAACTGAAGTTAGGAGAATGTGATGAGGATATGCTCACATGCTTAAATGAGCTCTCTTCTTTCAGAGAAGTTAAATGGATAATACATGATTTCTGGAAGACTACTCAGTTGAGTCTTACTTTTAGTTTGCATTTTAAAATTTAAGCTAATGTTCTGCTTTTTCCTGCAGTGGAACAACTCTGGGGCAGTCTCCATTAGGACAGATTCAGCTAACAATTCGTCACAGTTCACAAAGAAACAAACTGATTGTGGTAGTGCATTCCTGCAGGTGAGCATACACTACACAATGATCTGTGCATATTTCTTTATAAAGTTTGTCATATTCTGACTTACTCTTAAGTTGATTGGTTAATCTTTGTTATTTTTAAAATATGCATAAATACAAAAATACACAGAGTTGTACTCAGAATCAGTAAAAACTTTGTGGAAGATTTTGCTGTGATTTTATATTTGTCTATTATGCCTCTGTCAGATTTTAAATGAAAATGACATGTAAGTTTTTATCAGCAGTGTCTGAAAGCTGTCTCTAAGAGACTGAATTTTTCATGGAATGACCAAAACACGTGATTTTTGAAAAGCCATATCTAAAAACTTCGGATTGGAATGTAGGCAGCATTGTATTCTCCCCTCTGCTCTCTGCTTACCAGTCACCTGGCCATTTGGTTTTGTCATTGCACATCATATTGTGTGCAGGGGAGCTGCCTCATGTACTAAATTAGGTGATAGTGTAGACACTTCTATTCAACAATGTTTTGTTGATTTTCTGAGTGTTTTTTCTTGTTTTTCCCTTTCCCAGAAATCTGATAGCGTTTTCTGAAGAGGGATCCGATCCCTACGTGCGAATGTATTTGCTGCCTGATAAGAGACGATCAGGAAGAAGAAAAACACATGTATCAAAGAAGACATTAAACCCAGTGTTTGATCAAATGTAGGTTCTAAACTATGGATAGTAGTTTTGTATCATGTAATTACAAAACTGTCAAATCAAGGTTCCTGTGCTTACTGAATGGATGAACTGTTGAAGTTCCTGGTTGTCAACATTAGACTTGATCCTACCTTTCTCTTCTGCTATAGTCTTCTTCCTGTGCTTCTGTTCCCTGTTATCCCTACAGCCCTTTTTGCTGTTAGCAGCCAATTCTGTCTTTTTTGCCTTACCCTGCAGCAGTTCCATGCCCCTCGTGCTGGTAGCTCAGCTGTAGGATTCACTCTCCTGGCCGGTGGTGAGAATGTGAGTGCCTTTAGCTGACCAGTGCTGCTGGTCTCCCTCCCTGCCAGGAAGCTTGGCTGGCTGATTGCCTGGCTGATGCTGCCAGCCAGTGCCTGTGCATGGTCACATTGCTCAGTCACTCAGTGGCACTTCTCAGCATCCAGGGAGGCAGGAAATTTCCTTGTAGTTTATATCCTGGCCCATATGTTGGAAGTTGTACCAGCTTGTGCAACATTACATTGCATAAAAAGCCTTATTCTTGCACTCATCTTTTTGATAGTAGTTTCCCTCATGTGTCTGCCCCTTACTCTCCCACCCATCACTTTTCAATAAAGACCTTTCTCTAAAGAGAGCAAATGAAGTCAGGGAAAACAACACTTCAGTCCCTTCTGTCCAAGCTAGATCTGTAAATTATTAGTTAGTTCTTGGTAGTGCAGCTCTCTCCTATTTATTCCAGGTAATAGATTTATTTCACCATGCCTTTCCAAGTAAAATGTATTGCAGACCAATAAAGCTGTTTAAGAACTGTAGTGACAAATAGATGTAGATTGTGGTATAACCTTGTCCTGACTTTCTCTGAGTTTCAGCTGTAGTGAAGAAAATGCATTCTTCCTTAAAAGTTGATACTTTTCCCTAGCATGCCAGGAAAGAAAAGGAGCTCTGATTATCAAGTACCCAGGATCAGTAAGACTGACCAATCTTTCCCTTCTGGAGAATACTGATACTGAGCTGTCAGTACAGGAGCATTCCCCATTCCCTTTTCTCTAGAATCAGTGCTTCACCTTTCCCTTGTTTTGTCTTGTTCATGTGGTTTTTTTTTTTACTGGTGGCCTTTAGAGGCCAAAGGTAACAGAAGTCTCAAACATTTGTTGTTGATACTGATCGTAGTATTGAAGAAAAATTTAGGCAAAACATTGGGATTTTTTTCTTCATTTGTCTCAGATCCCATTTTTTAATTTGTGGAGGGAGATGGTTTGGTTTTGATTTGAGTGGCTGTTTAGCTGTAGGAACTGAACTTGTACCTTAGGTACAGAATTCCCCCTAAACCCTGTCTTTGCTTGTCAGGTTTGATTTCAGTGTTTCCCTGCCTGAAGTACAGAGAAGAACACTAGATGTAGCAGTGAAGAACAGTGGTGGATTCTTGTCCAAAGATAAAGGGCTGCTTGGCAAAGTAAGTTGACAATAAGCAAATTCTGTTAATACAGCTTGTTAGTATATAAAATAAAAGCCTCTTGACATAGAGTTAATGTTGATTGATGCACCTGATTCGGGTATGAAGCTTTCAAAAATTACAGGTGCCTTAGATTGTCAAGTTTCAGTAGGGTAAGGAACAAACTGCAAACCCAGGCTTAGAAAGATGAGGCACTAACTTCTAGAGAGTGGTAAGTTCACAGTGACATAAGAAATGTGCTTGTCAGACTTACTATCATGCTGCCAGACAAAGAAAAGGACAAGTAGAACCCAGGCAATATTTCAGAAAATGTTCAGACAGAACTGCAAAGACGATTGAGTACTTAAGGAAACACCCAAGTATTTAAATTCCCAGTTGGTAAAATCCATGAGAAAGAGCTGCTGCTGGAGACATTGCCAGTGCCAGCACCAGCTGTTGTGTTTGTAACTTCAGTGTTCTATAGGCACACATCGAATCACCTGATTTCCTACACATGTGGAGTATGAAAAAGGAACAATAAATTTGTACACCCTTTCAAATTGCCATATTTGAGCTCTGTGAAGAGGATGAGAGATAGAGAATCATGGTCAGTTCATGGTGAACAACATCCTTGACTTTCCTGTTTTTCCAGAAGGCTGTTAATAGGAACACATCTGCTGATTCCCATTGCCATGCTGTGAGGTGCTCTGGGACTGTACCACTGAAGGGTGTGAATTTTAAGGTCAAAACCAGCAATTTGAAACTTCACTACAAGTCAGGCAGATAGCAGAGAGCTATGATGACAAGGATGTAAAATACACCATTTACTAATGGCATTGCTTACACTGTAGTTTGCAGAATTGTCAGCTTTGATCTTTAATAGATACAGAATGAAAGGCACACACAGTGTATTGATTGGTAATTTAACTTTCCACAGGTATTAATACCTCTGGCATCTGAAGAACTTGCTAAAGGCTGGACCCAGTGGTAAGTATAACATTTCCTTTAATAATAATAATGCTACATACTAACAACTGCTGTGTTAGTAATAGTTTTTTATGCTAAACATAAAATCCAATCCTTTGGTTTTTTCTTTTCCAGGTATGATTTGACAGAAGATGGTACAAGGCCACATGGTGCAAGTTAGGCCCATGGACACCGGGAATTCCTCCTGCATAATTTTGCCAACCTTTATATATTTTTAACGCGTTGTTTTCACAGATGTACCAATATTATTTTTATAGCTTTACTGATTTAGTTCTTAGACACATCCCCAATAATTTTATAACACTTGGTCATTTTATGTAGACATAGTTTTCCTCATTGTTAAACTTTGTATTTTATTTTGCTAAACAGTTCTGTGTGTTACTGTAATGTGCAATAGTACAGTAAAGTAACCCTTTGTGTTTAAATTGGTCTTTATGACAGCTGTACCTATTAGAAAGTGAACAGAACATGTTCTGCTGTTTTCCTGCCTTGTTTTATATCTCACCAAGGTATACTGTACCATGTAAATATATACTATTTTTTTATAATTCTTTCATGCTGGTTTGAATTCAGAAGAAAATTAGATAAAGGATATAGATATTTTCTTCTAAATGCATGTTAATTTCTTCAGATGAATCTCTTTTGTCTTTGCAGCACAATGGTCTTAATCATTTTGTGATACTCTGCAAAAAGAAACTGCAGAAAAACATTTTTACTTTATTGTGTTTCTGGCCCAGTGGGGCTAGCTTAAAATGTACAAAATATTAACATTTTAATATTTATATATAAATGTATTATTGGGAAATCATGCTATAGAATATTATAAATAAAAATGAGAATTCTATAAATATTGTATAAATAGAGGATGAGGTCCACAAATCACAGTTTCTAAATCTGAGTTTTCATTTAATGGAGTAAACATAACAAACAGTACAGTTTTATTATACAGGTTCAGTTGGACTTTTTTATTTATTCCTGTACTCTGGAGTACTAGACACGTGATCTTTTGAAGGTATGAGGACATGGATTTTTCTGTATTATGAAGAAGATCTCTAACCACTTTAAACTGTCCTTACCACCATGTTTCACTGATTTATAAGTAGACAAATCAGCTTGCAAGTTAAGTTCATATAGTAGGCATATGTACAAGACATATGTTATTTTTATTACACAATACCGTGCTAAAATAGTATGTTATGTGATACCTTCTGTAATCCTCAGATGACACCAGTAGGTAAGAAAGTGGAAAACTGAGATGAAACTCACTGTCTTTGACAGTTGCTTCATTGCTACTTGGTATGTTTGGTGCATGAACAAAATGCACTTCAGTGGTCCACACGGGTTTTTGAGAAATGCTGCCCTTCTGAATCATTGCCATGGGCTGGGCAAGAGGCAGCAGGGACACCATGAGCACAAACTGATCCAGGCAGGCAGGATCTGAAGGGAGAGTATCAGCCCAAACAGCTGAGCTCATTAATTTTCTGAATTATGGGAATTTTTTTTTTATTCAGAACTGATTTTTCTTTTTCTGGTAATTTTTTTCAGACTGTTAGAAAAATGTGCATTAAGAATCCAGGAGAACAGCTTGGCTCTTGCAGAGCCTATGTCCTCATCTTTGGATAAGTATGCAATTAGACAGAGTATATTATTTAGCTAAGATTCTAGAATGATGTCTCAGCCAAGAAAGAATTTTAAAGCAGAATGATAAACTCCTGAAATTAGCTTTATTGTAAGACTACTGTCAGAACCTTAACTCTAGATGTAGGATTTGCCTACATTACTAGATGTACCAAAGTGCCTACCATACATGTAGCTTTTTGTCTTTTTCAAGTCTAAAAATTTCAGTTTGTCCTAATTCAATTTAACATGAACATTTGTCATGAATGTGTGTGACCTGCATCATACACCTCTATACAGTGATGGCCTTCTCATTGCCACGTTTTATACAAGACAATTTTATCAAACAGTCTTACATTGTAAATTGTACTGTAACTGCTGTAACTGGGCTGGGCAGTGGAGATTCTTTGTAAGAAAACATTTCCATTTGAAGGCTTCACTGTATATTGGAATGTATGAGTAGCTATATATTCACTCATCTATTCATATAAAAGATGATTAAATTATTTCCTTTGCTAGTTCTCCATTAAGATGTTAAGAATGGAAAGACAGAGAATTGTTCTTAATGCAATGAAAATGCAGAAACCAAATGCTGGTCTGAATAAATGAGGTCTGAGAGTAGCAGTTCAACATAATTGTCTTTTGCCTTAGTTCAGTCTGAGGTGGAAGGATTTTTGCTCTACACCTTGGCCACTGACTGCACAGACTTTGATCTGAAGCCAACAAATAGGGTGTTAAACTGATTCATTGAACTGAGCATTTCACAACTTAAGTGAAGTCTGGGGACAGAATACTGCACTTGAACAAAAAAAACATTTGGTCTTTTAAAGTTTCAAGGTGGAAAATAATGCCATGTTCAGGCAAATGTGAAAATGTAGCACAAAGTGAGTAATTGAATAAAGAATATAGGGCAGGTTTCCAAAATAACTCACTACCTAAAAGTCAAGATTGGTTCTTAGAGATCCTGTTTTCCATTTAGGAATCTGAAATGAAGAGATTTAACTGTCATTGCAGTTCAGCAACTATAATTCCCATAGTCTGTAAACAGTTCTGGATGCCAGATCTTCAGAAACATCCTCCTGAATGAATTTGGATCAGACTGTGAGTGCCTAGATGAGGCTGATTCTTTGGACAGTGGATGCAACTTTTGTATTACCAAATTCCAGTTGTTCCATTTATATGGAAGTAGAAAGGACAGTTTTGCCTTTGGGCAAAAATTGCACCTCATTATCAAGTCATCTATTCAATATCAACTGATAACTTTTCATGTAGTTCCTGTTTATCCTTGTGCCTTAAAATATGAACATATGAAATGGTTAAAAATAAGCTTTGTTACCTGTATGTACCAACACATGTTCTGTACTATTGAAACTGTTTTTAGAATTACTCTGCTTCACTGACAAGAAAACCAGCTTTCTTAACTATAGCAGTGGTATAACTCAAACTCAAATCAGCATGCATATCATTTGGAGGTGGACTAAAAGCATTTTAATTTTCTGTCTTGAATCCTTTATCAGAGCTGCAGCAAATGGTGAGAGTTGAAATGAGAACAAAGGGTAATCAATTTTGTACAGATTGCCTTTTTTGCTCATGTAATTCTACATTATGATGCATGTATTTATTCAATAAATGGTTCATATGGAAGTTGGTGTGTTGCTTCCCTCCACACAAGTCCCCCTTCTCCTCTTTTGCATATCCCTGTTCTAACTGGGAATACAATGAAGTGAATTTTTTAAAAAGTCCTCTCTCCAGACTCCTGTGCCCTAGGGAGCCTTGATGTAAGGTCTGTAGGCAGATTTTTGGGTCTTACATGAGAGAAAGTTGACTGAAACGTGGAGGATACTTCATGGGGATTTCTGTGCTTTTTCTGGAACAGATTCATACTTAAGAATTAATAGGTCCTTTGTTCAGTGTCAAATTTTCTTTTAAACTGATCAATTGAACAAATAGTCATCATTCTAACTCTTGCTAATCAATTGTCAGTAATTATGCTTTCAAAAGGACTTAGAACTATATTTAATTGCCTTAGATTTAGAATCAGCAGATTTCTGCCTGTGGCAATCTCTCCTATTTTTCATGTGCTTGGTAAGGCAGATATTGATGGAAAATATAATTATGTACTGCATAAATAAGAAAAGAGGTGTTGTACCCTCTATCCAGAAAAATTGCCATAGAAAGTATGCTCTTTGCATTAAACATTAATTTATAATTAGTTATAATTCTATAATTAATTATTATACCTCTTCACAGAAATAGGTACACCTTGACTGAATTAGTAATATTCAGTCAGTTTTCATCAGCCATAAATAAAAGCTGCAAAATGCATCACCCAGTCACTATCCCATTTAGCATGGGCCACACTGGATAATCTTTAATGTTGCTAACTACAGAATTAAGTTCTGCTTTGGTTTGGTTTTGTTTTCCTTAGTGGAGATACATCCCTTTTTTCACAGAATAAAAGGCTGCTTCTAATCCATGAGAAGGCAGCTAAAGCCAAGGAAAAGCATGGCCATCTCCACATCTCCCTCATGGCAAGGTGGTTCTGCATTGCACACTCCCTAGCAGTGCCAGGACTGGTGTCAGCATGTCCCTGATTTGGATCAAAGTCAAACCCTCCTTTCAGCCCTGCAGACAGGTGGTACCTGGGTCAGCACTGCCATTGTATTCACAGACCTTACTAGAGAGGAGAAAGAACTGTGCAAGACACTCCTGCAGATGCCTTTGGTATTAATTTGATGGGCTCACTCCAGCCTAGGGCTCTACTTAGTATTTGCTCTACTGTTTAAACTGGTTTTGGGCTTTTAGTTCATCCAGTTTCCATCTAGGAGCAGTGTTTTCCAGTAAAGTTACCAATGTTGCTATTTTCAGTATTTTCTCAGCTAAGATCTGAATACAGAATTTGTTTCCTATGAAGTACCTCTTTAAATCAATTTGTTTTTATTCTCCAAACTCTGAATGTTGGATGGTACCTTTGGTAGAAAGAACCAAAACTGCTGATGGTGCCAGACCCATTTGTGCTTGTAGCTGGTTGCAGAAGCAGTCAGGGTGTTTAATCCCAGATGGTGGGTTTGTGTATTGTAAAGTGTCCAACTGTTGTATGCTTTCCTACTGATTTCTAAGGCAGTCAGGCTCTCAACAAAATTCTCAGGCACCTTCTGAAATGTGTTTTATGAGAAATGCAAAAATCCACTTGTATTTCATTCAGTGTTATACAGTAAATTTAGCAGCCAGAGTAGATGGCAGCTCTGGGAGGAAAGTTCTCTAATCTGTATTCATGTGATAGAGGTGATACTCTCTGTTTTCACTGTCTGCAGGAAATACTGCTTGCCAGTCATCTACAGTGAAATCCAATTTGAGCAGGATTCAATCCAATTCCTGCATCTCTGATTACTCTGGCACCACCAAAGTGAAGCCAACCTGTCTTTAAGGTTAATCTTTGAGTCTTCAGTAGCTGTAAATTTTATAGCAAGGGAATGAAGGCCTAATAGTGATCATTCATCCCTTTAAGATTCATATAGAAACATGTTCAAGGACAGCCCAAAGCTAGGCAAGATTCCAGCCTTTCCCACCCAGGCAGGGGTAGGGCTGGGTCCAGCCAGGGGGGAGTTGTGGCCTGGAAGACACGTGGGCCATTGGTGCCAGGACTTGGTAACCCAACCCTCAGAGCTGGGCATGAAGCACCTCAGCCTGTGCAGGTAAGAAAGCTGTGACATCCCTGCACCCAGCTGTGTCCTGCGAATTCACTCAGCAGCTGTGTGGGAAGGATCTGATTGATGATCAATTTTATATATTAATTATCTAAGCAAAGTAGCTCCTTTCTGCAGGATGTTGCACTAGATGACCCGGTGAGGTCTCTTCCAGCCTCAGTTCTGTGGCTCTCAAGTATATTTTTTTTAAACATTAAGGTAAGCTCAGTAAATGGGATGAAGCTCTGTGTACACCTGGCCTGTGCTGTAGGTTTTCCTGGGCTTTTTGCTTCCTGAGCCCAAGCTCTCAGGGATGGGCATGTAGCAACTCCAGCTGGGCAGAAAAAAGGAGTCACACAGCTGGGAGCTGCAAGCTTTGTGAGTCAGGATACAAAATCTGTGCAGAGAACTTGAGTTGTAATGTAGATAATGCTAGTAAAATGGTAATTGTCTGTAGGGTACTGAATGAAGATTAGTAATTCTACTCAAAAACTGGGACAAAATCCCTAAAAAAATGGTGCATACATTTAACAGAGGTTGTTTCCAGCATGAAATTTCAAATAAGTTTTTTTTATTCTTTTATTCTAGTTGAATTTTCAAGCTAGTGTGTTATCCTACAAACTCTGAGAGCCTGACAACTGGAGCTTACTAAGCATGTCACAATGATTAATAATTTAATACAGACTATTTTGCAAGACAGTTTCCCATAGACTTCCCATGGGAGAAATACTTCACCTGATAGGCTGAAATCCCTGCCATATTTTGCCTGATCGTTGTTACTGTCTCTGGAGTTAAGCTGAAGTTACTGTTGCAATGTTTTCCCCCTACAGCTTACAGGAAAGTTTATCTGGTTTTGCATGAACCAGGAAATTCTCTGAGCTCAGGTAACTCTGACAGCCACTGAATGGGTGCTCTGTTGTCCCACTCAGCTCAAAGTCCCACTGGATACATTTGATGAATTGACAGCAGCATCCAAATAAAGGACTTGGATTGTCTCTAGACCTGTCATTTATCCAGGGGATGACAATGAAATAAAGGGTAAAAGTGGGTTAATGGAAATGGATGTTCATGACTCATGAATGGTATTGGTAGCAATGCTGGTTCTTTGTGTTATTTGGTAAATCGTTAATTTGCATGTAAAATAAGTTGGAATCAGAAGTTTAAAATACTAAGGTGAACCTTCTGAAAAGAGGTATCAATCTTAAAGAGTTTTAGGCAACCTTGTTCTAGGCCATTTTTTTTATTTAATACATTTTTTCAAGCTCAGATTATTTGACTTATAAAAAATGCTTAATTTCTAATTTTTTAAATGAAAACATTTTTGTTTTTTTCATCTTGTCTCTCACAATGAGACGTTAAAGTTTTTCCACGTGGTCAGTAGTACCCAGTGTTTATTTCTGAAGATACTGTTGCATTCCACTAGATGGTGGTGCAGACCCTATTCTCAGAATCCTTTTTTTGCTGCCTGTGTGCTTCATTTCTTGTACAATAAGGAACTGGTCTGGATGACGGGCATGTTTGGGAATGGAGCCTCAAAGTCACCTTGGCTTAAAAGCAGAGAACAACAGGTATGGTCCTCACTGTGCTCTGCTGTCCCCTTTCCTCTGAGGCACTGGACAGCCTTAGAGAATTGAGTTTCATAATGGGGGATTCAATTTGCCAAAATGGTTCTGTAGAGGTATTTAGTCATGAGGCACAGGGAAATTAAAAAAAATGGTCCATGACATGAGGAAACATGAAGCTTCTGGAAGATTAAGGTTTCCAGTTCACCAGAAATTTAGCATGGCTCTATCAGCAATTTACCACAGGTGTTATCAAATTAGATTTGATTCTAGAACTCCCTTGAGCTGGTGACACAACTTTAATGTGATTAAGTGTAAAAAGCTGAAATTAATCAGAAGCAGGCAGAAGTAAAATTACAGTTTAGGACATGGAAAGGGGCCTTCATCAGCACATTTGAAACATCACAATGCTTTAAGTATTTATTGTTGATTCAAGTATATGGCTAGGAACTCAGGATACCTAACAATGAAACCCATCATGAACAATGAACATGGGGGTTAAAGGGGGGACAAATAAAATTCTCCTAGAAAAAATAACTTAAGTATCAATTTTCCTTTGTTTAAGGACATGATCAGAAAGTTTGCCAAAATATAGGTCTTGTGATAATAAAACTGATGCCCAGAACAGGAATAAATGACAAGTATGTCTAAACTTAGTGGCTATGTAAGCCCTCACAGGTGCCTGACTCCACAAATACCCCCAGGCTGACACTACACAACTGTCAGCTTTGCATGAAGGAAGCAGGACATGCAGCCTGTAAAAAACCCCAGTGGGCCTTGTGAGACTCCTGGTCTGGATCAGGGACATGGGGAACTCTCTTGCTGCAAAGCCAACACTGATGTGAGACACAAGTAAATGCTGATATATGCCGGCAACGTAAAGCAGTTTGTTGTGTTTATATATGTATAAATTAATTTAAATGAGCAAATCATGTCCATTCTGATATTTATACAGTATTTTCATGTTTTGTACTCGACAGATGGAACAGAGATGGTGTCATATCTAAATGATGCATGTCTATCACAATGAAACCTCTAAGAGCACTTGTAAAATTAATAACAACAGCGGTTTTGTACCTTAGAAGCAAAGACTAAAATAAAATGAGAGCTGAAAGGAGACAGGACACTTACAAGAGCAGTAAATCTCTATCAGACTGTAATTTAATAGGGTTAAAGTAATATAGACATGGCATTTGTAATTGGAGTGTTTTACATCTGAAACAAATTAACTGACAAACTAGTATTATAAATTTACTCAATAATACATAATATTCTGAAAGATGACAATGACTATACTAGAAGATGTTTGCTGTGGTTGTAATGAAAAATTACACTCTTTTTTTTACAGTGGGATGGATTCAGCTATGCAAATACTATTCTTGTAATTTCTTTTTGTGAGCATCATAACATTTTAGAAATCTTTCCATATTCATGGTACTTATAGTGAGGAGAGAAAAATTACAGTGATTTGTAACACTGCTTATAAGGAACGAGTGGTAACAGTAAGAGCATAATAATACATCAAATAATAATTATAGGACCATAGAATGGTTTGGGTTGGAAGAGACCCTAAAGATAATCTATTTCCAATCCCCCAGCCATGGGTAGGGACGCCTTGCACTAGACCAGGTTGCTCAAAGCCCCAGCCAACCCGGCCTTGAACACTTCCAGGGATGAGGCAGCCACAGCTTCTCTGGACAACCTGTGCCAGTGCCTCACCACTCTTGCAATAAAGAATTTCTTCCCAATATTTAATCTAAACCTGCCCTCTGTCAGTTGAAAGCCATTCCTCCTTGCCCTGTCTCTCCACGCTCTTACAAAAATTCCCTCTCCTCACTTGTAGCCCCATTAGGCACTGAAAGGTGCTCTCCAAGTTTCTCCAGAGCCTTCTGTTCTCCAGGCTGAACACACCCGGCTCTCTCAGGCTGTGTCCATAGGAGAGGTGCTCCAGCCCTGTGATCGACTTAATGATGTAATCACTAAGAATTCTGTCCTAAAGCATCATAACAAAGCAAAGAAAATAAAGTTGCTGTGTTTTCACGCCTTGCATGGAGCTGGGTGTGGATCCCCGCAGACCCCGGCAGTAGCGGGGAGCTCCCGCGGGGCGGCAGCTCCGCACTTCGGTAGCGTCGGCAGCGACTCCGGGGAGTGGCTCTGCCGAGCAGCTTCTGCATTCCCTCTGCGCATTTATTTCCCTTATTTCTGGGCGAGTTAACAAGGATAATTTTTTTTCTTCTGTAGTGATTTTTTTTTTCCTACTTAATCTCTTAAACTCTAAAATTGATTCATGTTAATATTAATAATTTAAGGGAAATAAGCCTTCTCACGGTCTAATCACACCAGCATTGAGAAGTGACAGTTGCCTCTGAATAAAGGATGGCATGATTGGCAGGATTACCTTCAGGCAAGGGGAGATCTGGAGAAGTGGAATAGTGTGAAACTTCATCTCTCTCCCATGCTGTTCGGATTATTTATCAAAGTATGTGAAGATCAAAAAAAAAAAAAAAAAATCAAGGGAAATGTATGCATGTAAATTATTAACAGCCTGCCTCAGAGGATGAGCAGATTTTGTTCATACTGTATTAACTATAACAAATTTTATTACATATTCGAAGAAAAAGAAATAGAAGTTACAACTGTAACATGGTAGTAGATAATGAGTACAATAATATCATAAGAAACTATTATCTAGAATATAACATTGTAAATATAAGAAAATATTGTTAAGAAAGTGTCAAGCATTCAGGGAACTACTTGTTTATTTTTTATTTATATTTTTGACTCTTACAGGTTAAAATGGAATGCTTGCTCTGGCCCAAACAACGATATTCTGGTGTGAGCCATTTGTAACTGAGATCTCTAATGCAGGCCACCAACAAGAATAAAGACTGGTTCACGAAGCAGTAGCACAAAAGCAAATCTTTATTTGCTGTTGCTCAGCAACCATGTGCGAAAGGCCCATTTTTCATTTTTGCCTTAACTTAACTTGACAGGAAGATGATAATAAATATGAGATTATTATCACAGGGTATAGATTATTTTTGAACAGATGAACAGATATGTCAAAGAGAGGCATGTAATTTGGTACTCTTGAAAGAGAGAATATTAGAGAAACTGAAAATAGAGTTGCAGGTTTATTACTTGCTTGCAGTTCATGCACAGCTCTTGAAAAAACCTAGAAAACATTATTCTGCCTCTCTGGTTTCTCTATGAGGTCCTTTAAAATGAATCACTTGGTGTTATTTAGCCTGTTGTTATCTGTGTCAACTTCTAGTTTAAATACTATGAAAAAAAATTCTGTGGTTGCTATGCAACAGAAATTAAAAGCTAAAATATGTTTTAGTTTGTTTGCTAAATGGATGCATGCCCAACGAAATAAACAGTAACCAGGTGACTACTAATTAAAGACTAATCAAGGTATTAATGAAATATTCAGTCTATGAGAGTCATGATAAGTCATCAATTTGGATCTAAAATGACAAAGATTTTTAATATATGCAGAAAATTTTCAATATAGGCAGACATTAGCACAATGTATAAATGTCAGTTGTTGCACTTTTTTATGTGCTTTTACAATTCTACAGGTATGCTGATGCAAATTATTCCAAGCAAACTGGGTCCTCACACTTAGCTGAATACCTAACTGGGAAATAAAGTCAGGTCTACAGGATTTGAAACAAGCCAGATTCTTATATGAAATAAATGTGGCAGAGAATGTTTTTAAAAACTCTTAATTTTTAATATAAACTACATCAGTGAAAGGCAGAATGATTAAGGAAGACTCTATGTTAAAAATTAAAACAACAGAAGATTTAAGTGCTAGTTTTAAAAGGAGTGAATTTTTACATTTAATACTAAATAAAATCTGAATGACGTCATGTGTTTTTAAAATTACAATCCTGACAAGTCCAGATGTGAGAACTTCTATAGACATTACAGTGGGTTTTCTGTTTGTTTGCACAGTACAGCAGCACATGCTGTACTGCTTCTACAGACTGAAAGCACATTATTTCAGTCATGCACCTCTCTCTTCCGAACAGCCAACAACACAGAGAAATATTATGCTACTGAAAATGCCAAATGGAAAGATACAAATTAAGCCCTTAACAAGACACTTTGACTGGTTTTGATTTGCGGAAGAGCTCAAACAAATGGAATGGGGAACCTTACAGAATTCAAGATGTTACTAATTCCAAACACTGCAAAGAAGAAACAGAAGACATAACTTCATGATATATTTTAAAAAATCCTTAGTTATCAAAGTCTAAATATCATCTAGCTTACACAGTCTCCTATATATTCTGGCACATAGGCTGTTTAACTCTTGATTGCTTTGGATAAAGAGTGCAAAATACTTATGTTGTTCACCAGGACTGTGAGTAAAGGCACAGAGGTCAGCAATAACAACAATAATATTATTGTAGAAAAAAGCTACCAGTGTAATCAAATGGGTGATGTTTTTGTAAATGTCCACGTTACCAGAGATCCACGGAAGAAGGAATACTGTTTCTTAAGCATGAACATGGATTTAACTGTGCATGTCTTACCCCCCGTTTGGAAGCACTGACACTTTTGAGATAGGTACAGAAAGGGAGGGGGCGGTGAGTTTGAACCCTGGCAGCTGCCTCTGGGTAACTGACGGGATGCTCCTCCGGGACCAGCCTCGTCTCCAGCCAGCCTGTGCTAGTGAAAGCAGCGGAGGAATGAGCCTTTCAGCGCGGCCGAAGCTCCCGGAGCAGCGCAGCCCCACCGCCCGCGGGGCGCTGCCGGGGCCGAGCCGGGCGCTGCCGGGGCCGAGCCGGGCGCTGCGGGCACAGGCGCTGCTCAGCGATGGGGCTGGGGCACAAATCCCACAAGCGGCTGAGGGAGCGGCGGGGCTCAGCCTGCAGAAGAGGAGGCTCAGGAGGGCCTTCATCGCTCTCTACAGGACCCTGAAAGGAGCGTTTAGCCAGGTGGGAAATCGGGCTCTTCTCCCAGGTAGCCAGCGCCAGGACAGCAGCACGGGCCAGAAGCGGTTCAGGTGGAACATGAGGAGAAGTTTCTTCACAGAAAGGGTGACTGGAATGGGCTGCCCAGGGAGGGGGTAGAGGCACGCCCTCCCTGAAGGTGTTTTAGGAACAACTGGAAGTGGCACTCAGTGCCGTGCTCTAGGCGACCTGGTGGTGTTCGGTCACAGATTGGACTCGATGATCGCAGAGGCCTTTCCCGGCTTAGCTGGCTGTAATTCTGAGAGGTTCGAACACCGTCCCGTGTCCCCGCTGAGCTCCGGCGCCGCCTCCCCCCCACCCCGCCCTCAGCGGCGCCGCGCGGGAAAGGCTGGGGGCGGCGGCCGAGCTCTCGCGAGACGGGACGGGAGTTCCGCGGCGCGCGCTCAACGTCGGCCGCGGGAGGATTCGAAAAGTGGCGGGTGAGGGAGGGACTGGGAGGGGCGGCTGAGGGTGCCTCGGGCTGTCCCCAGGTGTCCCGGGGGGTCCCTTTCGAGCGGCTCCCGGGGCCGGTGTCTCCTCCGGCGGTGCTGCTGTGCTCCGCGGGCTCTTCTCCTACGCGCGAGTCCGCCGGCCTCGTTCCGCTCCGCTGAGGCGGCGCCGCGGGGTTGTAAGTGCCTCCCGCGGGTCCAGGAGGGTTCGGCCGCTCTGAGGCAGCCCGCAGGTAAGCGTCCCGTCCGGCTTCCCGCTGCCTGCTCTGCCGGGCCTGCCGGGAGTGCCCGGGGGACTCGGGACAGGCCCGGGAGCGGCCCCCGCCCCGTTCCGTCTTGTGGCTTCACACACACGAAAGGCTGTGTAAGTCACTCTCCCAGCTGGGAAAGCACGTCAGGAGACCCCCAGGGTGAGGAATGTTTACGTGAGCACAAGGCCTTGGTGGCCTTGCCCATTCCCCATCGTTTTCACTCGACAGGAGAGAAAAGGAGAGACCGTTTTACTATCCCTCAGTGCTTCTTATACAAATAAATACTGTTGTCGGGAATGATGGCCAGTTTAAATAGTGAGTGTGTGCTGGAGAGTGCACTGTGCTTTTTAAAAATCCAAGTATCCATTAAAAACTTATTCCACAAAATAGACTAGAAAGAAAGCAAGCTCTGCAATCTCGTGTTGCTGTGAATCTAAATGCTGATTCAGATAACTGTAAAATGTGTGGGAGGGGGAAACTTCTTTAACTGCGTAATGCATGTATAACTAATGTAATATATAACATAGATATATATATATATATGTAAAAGTGCTATGTATGTAGCCGATACATGGCTGCAACTCAGACCAAAATGATCTTGTTTCGATATACAGTACCTTCTCTAATGTTATGGTTTCTTTATAAATTAGGGAAAACAATTCCATGATGAAACACGAAGCATTTTTGCAAGTTGTGTCTAAAGAGTCGATTGAAGACTTCCTGCATTACACTCAGAATCATGTAAGTTTGGCCTGTCTACTTGTTCTTTGTTCTACATTCAATTTTAGTTGAATTGTTATTTCTATCACTGCATGCTTTGGAGAAGGGGTAGATTGCTCTTTCTAAATGGTATTGTCAAGTTAGTTTCTTAAGCTTTCTAATAGGTATTTTCCTAATATTACCTGGATCAGGATAAAGAAGTTGACCTCTAGGTGCCCAAAGGCATGAATTGATTTCATGTAGCCACTGTATTAAACCCACAATCATGTTCTGTATAATAAGGTTACAAAAGTTTGTCTCCCAAACATCACTGGATCTTTCCCCAAGAAATTTGCTATTTCTTTTGCTTGTGTTCCTGTATGTAGTTAGAGATAACAGCTTTATTACCAGATTGCCTCTGCTTAAAGTCTCCTTCCTATTTTTACCTAAATCTAAACATTTTAACAGAAAATTATTCACTTTAGTTTTCATTTGCAGTGCTTCCTTTTCAGTTTAATTTGGTTGTGTTGATTCTGCTATCTGCATTAAATAATTTATTTTAACTGCTGTGGTCTATTTGGATTAAAAGTGGTTGGGTTTTTTCATCCTTTTATTTTTCATCACCATTTCATAGAAGTTCTTGTGCAACAGTTTTCAGCTGTTTGCCAATATCTCTTAATGTCACCAGCTACAGTGAGTATATTGATTAAAATTGTCTTCATGCCTTTGTAGCATAAGGGAACATGAATATCCAGATGAGTTTTTGACTATCCAAGAGACTCAAGTTATTTCATTAATTTCCTTTGGAAACCTTCACTGATGGAGGATATCTGACCTTGTCTTGTCTTAGTATGAGGATCCTCCTTTTAGGATCTCCCTTGAAAAATTCTAGACTGGTTTTCTGGAGCAGGCTGTGGTCAAATAAATCGTCATTAAAGCCTCGCTGCTTTCCTGATTTCTGTATTAGCTTTGCTACTTATTTGGTGCTCTAGCCTTAGAATTTGCCTTTTAAACTTATTTGAAAGTTCTGTTTTTATGATTGCTGTTTCTTTCAGTGTCTGTTTTCTACACACATCCCCACCTCCCCTTACTTCCCCCTTGAATTTTTTTTTCCTTCCTCTCAATATTTATCTGCATATTCTAAAATTCCAGAGGTTTGCTAATTTTCATTCAAGATTTCTTGTGGGCTTTTCATTTTTTTTCTTCATAATCTTTTAAAAATATCATATTGTGGTGCTGTTCATTGAGATCTTCAACAGGTGCTGTTAATTTTTTCCACTAAACCCATTCCAATTCAAGAAAGTACATAATTTCTTAGACAGAAATATAGGAATCACAGATATGATTATCATTCACTGTCACCCTTTTCCCTTATAGGTTTTGGAATAATTCTATCTCATCCCAAAGAAAGATCTAAAAGCTCTGGTCTTATTATGAATTCATTCTTTCTGTTCAAAACAGTACAGTATTAATATCCTGTCTTTCAGGTTTGTTTGAAGCAGAGGGCTGCAGAATTCCCTGTGAGGCCTTTGGTTTATTGTATTTGTTTTCAGCTGTAGAATAGAATAGAAATTCTCTTATAAATATGTAACAGGATCTTTCTTCTCATACCCTTCTGGGGACTTTCTAACACTTATTGCTGCTTCTTTCATTCTTTTCTGTTTCTGTCTTTGACTTTTTCTTTTTGATGCCTTGCAGTGTATCTGCAAACTAAAAATATATTTATTTCAAGATCTTGGACATTCTCCCTCTTTCCACTGAAGTGTTTTTGATCCAGTAAACCTTCACTTCAGTATTGCAAACTACATCTCAGAAATTATCTGTACTTTCTCTTGGCTGTGCCTGGTTTTCCTTCCCATCTTTGCATATTCCATTTCCTAGCAGGCTGCCTACCTTTCTCTGATGCTAACAGACTCCTTGTGTCTCTGAGGTAAATTCTTCTAGCCAAGTTCTTCTGAAGAAACAGTTCAGATCAGGAGACTGATGGTGGCTTCCCTGTTAGCAGGGCTTCAGCAGGAGGTGTGGGGTTAACGTGCTCAGGGGCTGGGTTTGGTGGGGGACCTTAAAACAGTGCAGTGTGCTGAGCTCTGCTGTGTGCAGATCATATCCCAGAGTAGTGCCGTCCCTATGGCTGCACTGACTGTTACATTTCCAGTCCTTGCCTAAGGATTTTCTTTCAACAGCCATCATCAATTGAAGTTTAAGATAGCAAAGGGATCAGGGACTTAAATTCTGTGCAGTTTTGAGCTTCATAGCTAAGGGTATGGAATTGTCTTCATTGCTGTCAAGGGCTAAAGACTTTTATCTTAAAAGCAGCAGTCTTGCTTAATGATAAAGACTTAAGTAGCAGGAATTTCTTATGCTATTTTAAAAAAATTAAACTTCTAGAAGGTATTTTATAACTGCAGAGGAATGTAAGTTAATAATTAATGTAAAAACCCCCATCAATGTGTAGAAAATATAATGAAATATAAGCCACTTCACTGATGCGGAATTATGTGGTATCTTCTGACCATTTATAGAAAAATACAGTTGATCATTTTGACCTGAATGAGCTGCTTCAAGAATTGCCAAGAAAGCAAAAAGAAGTGCTGTGGCAGAGACTGACACAGCTACTGCGAGAGATCTTGATGGAGAACCCTGTGGAAACATGGCACAGGACTGGAGAGGATATCTGTGATGGTGACATGGAAGTTGAGATAGTTCCAGAAATGGTAAGAATCTTGTAAATGAAAGGGTGATGAATGTTTAATGATTTTTAGGAAATAAAATGGAATATTTTGATAACATTTGAAAACATGCCAAAGTTATCAAATAAGATCAGTTCCAAATATCACCTTCCTGTCCATTTTTAAAGGACTTAATTTATGCTTGGGTTAATCTGAACTTATGATTGGTCTATACTATAAAAGACTAGCTCTGCTGATAATTTTAGTGATGAAAGATGTGAGTTAGTTTTCTCAGTAGTGTTGGAGGGGCTGCTTGTATGTCTTTATTTCAGTAAGTGAATGGTAATATTGCAGATGTTAACTATCTGGCATACAGTATAAGAAGTTCACTTCCTGATTTGTAATGTCATTTTACTGAATGAAGATCATGAAATCTAGATTTGACTGCCCCTTCCTCAAATGTAGAATAAATAGAATTTTTCTGACTCAGACCCTCATATACTGCCTTCTGTGCTGTAGTCTATGTGGCCTAGAGAATACTGGTGGAAAAGGTTATTTAATTTTGGAGGAAGAAAAGAAATGCAGTGGGGAAATCATTAGAGAAACCTAGAGGCTTGTAGAAAAATCAGTCATTCATTCAGAGGCCTGTAGAATTACACACTTGGAGTGAAAGTCACCAGATGTAAACATTTCTGAGTTGCACAAGATCCTGCTAGTTAGGGGCTTTTCAGCTCTGAAATGATTGTGTGTTTGAGTGGGTGCTTTGTTGCAGATAATAATTTTAGTGCAGGAATGGATGCACATGCACAGTCACAGAGCTATGTACTAGCTGGAGCTGAAAACCCTTTCCAAACTTTTCAAAAAGATGTGCTTTAAAAATCTATGCTTTCACCTCTTACTTCATAGGTTTTGGGTGCCAGTATGCTCCTTCTTCAGAGTGGAAGCATAATAATTCAGCTTTGCACTCTGTTGCTAAGGTTTATTTCTTGTTGGAATTATTTTCTGAGTCCAAAATAAACTACAGGAGTGTTTCCTCAACATTGCTTTCTTTCAGAAACAAACTGTAGCAGTGATCCAAGGAGTGACAGCTGTCGTTACTGCTTCCTTACCTGCAGTGGATGAAAATGTAAACTACAAAGCTCTCCTAGAATGCGTTTTTATACTAAATCGTGAGTACTTCTCTGTACAGAACACAGCTTTTTACAGAGACTGTTTCTTTGATCTGACTGAAATCCAGCTGGCCTGTGAAACAGAATTCACAGGAGAAAAGTTGGTACTGTTTTAAGTTCATATTTATGAGACAAAATTAAGGGGGCGTTTACTTAAAAATTTAGCACAATTTAGAAGTTGGAATGTAAATAGTTTTTTTTTTCTCCCAGCTATTCATCCAATGGAATATAACTTTGATTATGCTGTGACTTATTACTTTTAAGGGAAACTCAGTATTTCATTGTTACTGATCCAAAAACTTGGGGAAAACCTTAGAGTTGCCTAAATACTGCAGTGAGCATAAGCCATGAAGGTGTGTAAATGTGACAGGAGCTGGCTGACACTGTGAGGTACAGTGAGTGTACTAACAGACTGCTGTTTTACAGGAATGACAGGACTTGGTTCATTGCAGTAAATAATTATTTAATTACTCTTGTAGGTATTCTTCCTGCATTACCTGCATCTGAAAAAATCCTACAGGGCGCTATCCAACGTGTTTGTGAAATGTGGTGGGAGAAGGGCCTGGAAAGGAAGGAGCAGCTGGGGAAGCCTCTGTTTGTCATTCTGCTGAGAAAAAGCCTCAATAAAGCTGCTACGGTACGCTGAGGCTATAGTGGCTTTCAGGTTCTTCTGAATATTTCCAGGAAGATAATCCTTCCAATAAAACACTGCCTTCTCTAGAACAAATTTTAAAGATTTTTGGCATCGGTTTCACAAGTGAACTGGATTTTTTCTTTTGCATTCCTTTTAATCTTTTCACTCTTTTGTCCAGTCCAATGGCCAAGGTTTTTATAGCAATTAACTCTTTTTGTCAGTTCAGATTGGAAGTGCTATGTTTAGCTATGCATAGAGACAACTTTTGTGGGAAGCTTCATCTTCCCTTGCTCCTTATCTTTCTACAAATAATTTTTTTTCTATTTGTCTGAATTTCTTTTTTCAAATTGTGTGTGTTACTTGTGTGATACACATCTTTTGTACTAACCCAATACATGTATCCTTATTTCTTTCTTCTGTTTTTCCCTCTTAACTGCATGAATTGTATAGAGTTTAAAAAGTGGAATGGTGTGGTTTTAATGTATCTTGCATGGCAACTTTTTTCCTGTACTTGAGCATGTTTTCATTGGTTGGAAGTCAGAATTTCTGCAGTTACATATATTTTTCCCAGTGATGTGATGAAATTATTGTTCATAATTTCACAATATAAAAATCTGTCTGTAACAATTCATTTCAAATTCATTATTTAAAAACCTTTCAATGCCTCTTTGCATTAAAGCCAGGCCTGCTCCACTCTAATGTGTGGTTCCTCTTTCCTGTCAGGGTGCAGATATAGTTCGTTTATGGAATCTACATCAGCCATTACTTTGTTTTGATTATGATTCAGAGGAGAGTAATGAAGTCAAAGACTTGTTACTTCAATGTTTTATGAGTGTAAAACACATTAACAAAGAAGAGGTAAGCCAACTTTTATCTTACTGTGGTTTTGTGCCAGTGAGCTTCGGTGGCTTTTAACATGAGACACATCAGCTCTGACTCCAAGCTATAAATAGTTGATAATCTGTTTCATTTGGAAAAATCTGTTTCTATTCCAGCCTAAAGTGTGAAAGTGCATGTCTAAATCTTCTGTCCAGTTCTTGTGTCCTGAGGCAATAAGAATCAAGTGCTTTGCTTCCACTGCATTTCCCTTGATACTTAAAATCATTCCCTGGTGTAATTCTCTTCTTTTAAAGCAGTTTTTCTTTTATTGGAGACAAGTAACCGTAGCAAAATAATTTTCGTTCTAAATGACTCCATTTAGAAGATTGCATTGCCATATTCTGCTTTAAAAGTAGCATAAAAAGAAACCAACGTCACAGAAAAATGATAATTATTTTATTAACTACATGTATTTCTCTTAGTGAACAGTTGCTGTTTTGTTGTTTTTAGATTGTGCCTGTGCACCAGGAGGATAGTGGTGTCCAAGCCTTTTTTCTGGTTAGGTGACCAGACCACCTGACTTTGTCTCTGAACTTCTGAGTCCTCCCTGCATGTTTAAAATAGATATATTCCTTTTCCTATGGAATATATGAACTTCTGTCATAAAATGAGCTCTGAGATTGCTGCATTAATATGGCAGTATGAGGACATGGCATTTTAAAAATGGAGATAGCAAAGGACTTACATGAAATGTTTGATAGAGCAGGGTTTGGATACCTGCCACAAAGTTGGTGTGTTTTTTGCTACTTACATATCATATTTTAAGCTATTTTAGTTTTGACTAAAATAGGAATGTACTAAGGCAATATGAGAGTTGGGAATGGAAACAGAAAAAATGGGTGGAAAGAGGAAAGGCAGGTAAGACTATATTGACAGAGTTTACAATTAGTTTTGTGTCCTTGGTGTATTTCATTTTAGGTCATTTTCTGCGCTCTGGAAAAAGTGTGTACTTGTGTGTGTTCTTTGTCCTAGTACTTAAAATGCATTATCTATATTTGATTTTTTATGTTTTTTTCTTCTGTTATATTCAAATCCACTGTATCGTTTTAATATTTTGTCTTCATATAGGCACAGTAAATAATTGGTAATTATATATGTAAAATACAACTGCTATCTAGGTTTCAGAAGCAAATTGTTGTAGTTATTTTTTTCTTCCACGTTGTGTGAGACTTTTAGTATAACGTGCTAATTACTACACAGCTTTTCTAAAGGAAGTTTGCACCTTGAGGCTTTGAGTGAAACACAGCCTTCAGTATATAAGTCGTGGTTTTGTTATGTGAGTTTTTGTTTGGTTGGTTGGTTTTGGTTTTTCTTGTTTGTGTTTTTAGTTTTTAAAAATGAGTGGAAAAAAGCAGTGGCAATCAGACTTGATAATGAATATTTTTCCTGACACATTAAAACTCATGTCCTTTGCTCTACAAGAATGTGCAAATTTGGCCACACTTCTCACATTCATTCTCTGCCCAGGGTTTTTCTCTTTGCTCTCCCAGTGATTTCTGATTCTTGACATTTTGTCATGTTTGCATTTTCATAGGTCTGTCTCTTTCTAGGTAGATATAGAAAGCACCTTACTGTACTCTCTGCTCTGTCATCTGATCATTAGTGGTTTAAATCCTTAATTCTGAGTTCCTCCCTTTCTGGCTGGAAGGACTGACTGACAGTAGCAGCTCCCAGCTGTTGCCTGAGGGCTCAGCCTTGGCCAGGGGTGGGTCTGCCTTGCAGCCCTCTGGCATCGGCTCTATTGGACATGGGAAAAGTTTCTGGCAGCTTCTCACAGAAACCACCTCTGCAGGCCTCCACTACCAAAACCTTGCCAGCCCAATACACAAGTTACTTTACACCCTGGAGGATAAGAGTTCAAAATAAAACGAGAGCCATAACCCATTCTGGAAAGATCCCAGGACAGGGTTCAGTTGAATTAAGTGTCTGAAATAAATTTAGACATCAGTGCAGGAACATAATCACTACAGGGACGGCTTTGATTGCTTAAGTGAATGACCCATGCCACATTAAATGACCTAAGTTGCCTCAGACATCCATGTGGGGCTGGCACGTAAAACAGTCATAGATCTCTGCCTTTTGGAAAACCATCTGGGCATGTAAAATTTCACTGTGCTTGAGGTGTGTGCTGTATTAACCCTAGTCAGCAGAGTCACTGAACAATTCAGCTCCATAAAACAGTAACTGAACAGCTGATCACAAGGATCACTCTTCAGATAATTAACGTTTTAGGGACTTAAACATCCAAATTCACTTACCTCAGTTTGTGAGCAGAAATCCAGATTCAATATATGACCTTCCAGTACATATCCAGAATGGTAACCAACTTGGATATTTCTAGCTCTGCAGACAGGAGATTCAAAGTGTTCAAAGCACTTTCCTGTTGCTATGAAGCCATTGCACTTCTGTTCAAGTCCTTTTGTTTGGGATTTGCGTGCTGTGGGAGTTCACCTTGTGTGTGTTCTCTAATTTCCCTTCCTGGCTCATTTCACTAATTGGTAGACTGTAGCAACAAGAAACCAACCAACACTCCCCCAGTATCTCTGCTGGACCTTCTTCTTGCATCCTGCATAGCTTCTAAAATGCTCATAGTAATACCAAATATCACCATGTGATATAAATTGCTTTGATACGAAACTGAGCTGCTGTGTATCAGGCCTCATATTCCCTTTAGTGCCTGCAGACTTGTTCTGCAATTCCTAAGAAAAGTATTCCTAGCTTTTTAAAGTACATATCTCAGAGCAGAGCACCATAGCAGCTTAAGCTGCTATAACTCTAGGTTGCAATGATTCTGTGTTGCCATGGGCTNTTCTGACTCTTGGAATAATTATATATTCTGAAATTTTGAAAATCAGTTGAGGCAGACTGAGGCTCCCAGCATAGTAAAATTGGAGCCAAGCAGAAGCCAAGTAAGAAATTGTACCAGATACTATTTTCACTTGCTTGTTTTAGGGAAAAATATAGTTGCTGCACAGCTACAGTACTTATTATTGTTTTATTGTGTTAACAGGAGCATGTGTGTGTTTTTACCGTAGGTACTTGAATATAACTGCATTCAGGATTTCATGCATCATGGAATTCATCTTCCCAGAAGTTCTCCTGTCCATTCCAAAGTTAGAGAGGTAAGTTCCTGAAAAGCACAACATGTACTAGTAGCATCAAAATGAGATCAGTTGCTATACAGTGGAAAATTTCCATTTCATACTAAAATACTATACCAGGTGTGGCTGCAATGGAAATGTTTTCCTTCATAGCAGCCTGTGTGGGGCTGTGGCACACCAGTGTTCTGCTTGCTGCTGGGCAGTGCCTGTGCAGTCTCAAGTCTTTCTCCTCCCCACGTTGCCCTAGGGCTAGGCTAGTCATAAGCAAGGAGTTGGGAGGTCACAGCTGAGACAGCTGATCCAAACTGACCAGATGGATATGGCATGCCATACAACCATCATTCCCCCAGCAAACTGAGGGAAAGTGGGTTCTTGGGAGGTAGCCTTTGCTTGGAGGCTGGCTGAATATTGGTCTACTTATGGCAGGTAGTGAGTGCATTTGTAGCACTTGTTTGGGGATTTTTTTGGTTGTCTTTGTTCATTTATTAAACTGTCTTTGTCTTGACCCCTGAACTTTCTCTTGTCTTCCAATTCTCTTTCTTTCCCACTGAGCAGGGAGTGTGTGAATGGCTGTGGGTGCTTAGCTGGTGACTAGGGCCAGCCCACCACAAATACTTAAAAAATAGCATATTGTGAGAAACAATAGGAGGAGCCTGCTTAGTTTTGCACCAGATTTCTCTTTGCTGCTCAAAAGTAGAAATAGAAGGGGATTTTCCAGAGTGCCAGAAATAGTTTTTGCTGTCTATTGTCTGTGCTTTCTTTACCTACCGAGTTGACCTTTCCATAGATGATCATAGAGATGAAAAGTCACAACCTTCTTGAGGCAAACTTAGTAGATGGGTCTGAAATGAAATTTGGCTTTTAAAAGCTTTATTATATATAGAGGGTTTATACATGTTTATATAGAAACAAGCCTTGATTCTAGTTGTCCATCTCTGGATTTTATTCATGGGCAGAACATTTGAAGCAGAGTGAGAAATGCACTGAGCTTTTGAAGACATTTGCATTTGATCCTTGCCCCTCCCCCCCCATGCTTTCTCCCAAACACAGACTCTAGAGTGTAAAATGTGTGTAATATATAGCTCGACAAAACCAGTGTACAGTGTTAAATTGGGTTTTTTGTTTATTTTGGTTTGGGTTTTTTGGCATTGGTTTTTTAGGGGGTTTGTTCTGTTTTGTTTTCTTGTAACTGTAGGATTCCCTTGTCCTGTGATTCCTGGGGTTTTGACAGAGCATTTCATGTTTCCAGACTCAGAGGCTTATGATCTTGAAAGAGAACAGTGAATAAATATGACTGTGAGCTGCAAGTGGAGTAGGTCTTGCAATAAATTTGAACTGACCACTAGAGGGTCAGCTTCTTTTAAAGTTTTTTGTAATCTTGTATTCTGTTTTCCAAGATCTTCAGGGAATTATCAGTGCTGTATTGATCAAGGACAGAAATGTTCAGAGGATGATCTTGTCTCACTTTCTGATTAATTACCGACCTTAGAACACAGCTCAAACTGACCAGTGTTTCAAGTGGAGGAATTCTTCACATCAAGTTACATGCTGTCCTTTCTCATGTCCTCTCTCTGCTCTGGTCTTCCACTTTCTTTTCTGCATAATTCAGATACAAAAATAACAGGATTTTTAGCTAATTAAGCACAGTTTTGAGTCCCAAGGAGTGCTGATACTTGCTTTTCATCAATTTATAAAAAATGTATTAGGTTTGTACATTTTTATTCAGATAATTCTACTTACTAAATAAGTTCCTTTGTTCTTAACAGAGCAAAGGCTTATTTAAATCTGATGTTCATAATTTCATGGTTTCAAACTCTTTCTGCCAGTTGCTTAAAAATAGTTTTTTACAGTAATGAAAAATGAGTTGCTGCTGTGAAATTCTCTAGCCATGTTTTTTTCTTAGTTGTAGATTTTTATACAAACTTATTGACTCTATGAAGTTATAAAATATTATATTTATTAGATCAATTTAATTTTACTATTTTTGAGGCTTTTCAGGAAAATATAGGGTTAATTAATATTTTGAAAACTCTGATGTGACATAATTATGAAATGAGACAACCCCTTACCACTTCTTGAATGTTTTGGGCCTGGTTTGGTTTTTTTCAGATGCTGACTTATTTTCATAAACAAAGTAAAGTTCGTCAAGGAGTTGAAGAAATGCTCTATAGATTGTATCAACCCATCCTCTGGAGAGCACTGAAGGTAATTATCCTTTTCAGAAAATAGGACTGTCTTCCTACAACTATTAAATTTTGGGTCCCTTCAACATCTTCTGTTTTTATTATTTGCTTTAAAAATGAAATAGCTACAAAAACCAAAATGAGTGTTTGACATCACAGATGTAGCTGAGTAACTTTGCAAGTTGTACTTAGGCATAGCATGCACAATAATATTCTAATTTTGTAAAATCATTTACTTGTAAAATTCAGTTTTGTTTACAGGTACCTAGAGTGCTTTCCAGGATTGCACTTGGTATTCTTACCTTCTCGATTTGAAAATTCTGTGTAATCTTGTATTCTGTTTTCCAAGATCTTTAGGGAATTATCAGTGTTTTATTGATCAAAGCCAGAAATGTTCAGAGCATGTTTTAGACTCACCTTTTGATTACTTACCAGCCCTAAAATACAGCTCAATGAATTTATTCATTTAAGTTTAGATAAACTTTTATCCTAGTTTGACTGTATGTACAGACATTCATGGTATGGATGTGCACTCAGAATGAAATTTCTTACTTCTAGTTCCTTCCTGGTAAGTGTGTGTTTGTCCTCCTATGGATTGAATGCACAGACCAATGACAACCTACTGCAGTTTGTCTGCTCAGTTACACTCTGTGATTAAGATGAGCTAAGCTTCCTTCTTTGGTAACAGCTTTTATTTTGTCTGAGATGGTGAAATCCCTGTTTGTAAGAGTGTATGCATACAGCCAAATTAAATTCTGGTAAGCATTTTTAATTTCATTTATTGGTTGGTCATACAGCATCTTCTCTAGCCATAAGAAAGGTATTTGAATTCTCAAAGTTGAAAGTATTTACTATTAATTTTAAAAGTTGTTTACAATGGATTTTGAGAGGAGTTTGGTTTCAACAGAACCCTGTGGTAGAGGTGGGAAGATGAACAGTCATTGCTAGCCCAGTATCTTGTTTGGTCTTACATAAGGGTGGGATCCCATCCCTTTTGAATTAATATAAACAAGGAACCTTGTGGATGAAACATGTATATCCTAGTGCAAGAGAATAATAGCTACAAAGCATGGCTTCCTTTAATTTCTACATTTCTGTCTCTAAAAAGAGTAGGGGTTTTAATTGATTTTTGATAAGTTAATAAAATACAGTATTCCATTCTTAAGGGAGTTGCTGTCTGTCAGTGGAGGGTCATAGTCACTTTCCAAGGCCCAGGACTCAGATGTAAGGCTAGAGTACTTTGGAGGAAGATTCTGTCAAACCTTATTAAATCTGCATACATTTATTGGGAGAAATATAACAGAAGGTGTGTCTTGTGGGAAAAAATGGTTAATGATTGATCTGCAGCAAGACAGTGGGAGAATTCCTGATTCTAGACATGGTTGAAGTTTTTAACAGCTGCTATTCATAATTTTCACATCACTAATGGTTCCACTGCTAGAATAAATCATTTAGTACTGCATGAATTATTTGGCATTTTGAACCAGTAGTTTAAGATACTGAACTAAGAAGGGAAGCTTGTCACTGTCCTTACTGTGTGGATTCTACTCCAAAGCTTGAAGTGTCACTTTAATTTTAGATAACCAGTTTGATGCTCCTGTTTTAGCCATATCCCTAATTTAATACAGTGAGGAACAAATCCTGGTCTAGAACACTGGTTATGAAACAGAAAGGACATACAAAGCCTGTTTACTCCTCCTTGCAGAAAGCAAAAATACACCAAATTCCAGAACTGTTCATCCTGAAACCACTTGATTTCATCTCTGCAATCTTTAAACTGAGAATGCACATTTGTAATGCACAGTTCTCTGTTTCTTTTTAAATTGCTTGTTTTGCAAATATTTAGATTGCACAACTTCTTTTGGGGCTTTCACCAACACGTATTTTATAAGCCTTTATGCAACTTTAAGTTTTTGTAATATAAGCCCCTATGTAACTTCATCTTTTTTCATGTTCTTATTATGAAAAGCAAGTGTCATGTAAACATAAAAGATGTGCAATGATTGGCTGTTAGTATAAGAAGATACATGGGTATAAAAATATGGATATTTAGTGTGAGGTAAGTAGTGATTAAGCTATTTCTTATCAAGCTGAAAAAGTCAAGAACCTCTCCTCCAGGAATTCAAGCTGTTGAAGGAAGTGACTCCCTTAAAGTGGTGTATTTGGTTGTCTTTCTAATTTTTTTTTTAACATCCCACACATTTAAACTAACATGTCCTGAGGAAGCAGTGTTTTAAATAATTTGAAGTGAATTTCAGAACCTGTAAGACCAGATAAAATTTAAAAGAAAGCCATGAAAAATTAACTAAAGAAAAAATTAATATATTGTTTAAAAAGGTTCTGAAAGTTCCTCAGAATAGTACAAGTGGAATGATAAAGAAATATTAGTCATTTAAATAACTGCAGGCTCTGGCATGGAAAAATCAGTGTGGATTAAAAGAGGCCATGAATTTAAAGTCTTAGGTTCTACCTCTGTGAAGACGTTGTTCAGCCTGAATATGCAAATACGTTTGGGATAAATTCCAATTAATTAAAGGCAGGAATTTGAACTGTGGGTACTCAGTTCAGAATTAAAAGCGAGTTTAATGGAATTCAGTGTAATGTACTTAAAAGGTTATGGAAATAAACTTTCTGGAATGGCTATGGTAGACAAGGTCTAGGTTATTGCACAAAACCACATTTGAATTAATTTTCACATGCAGTGTTAGTGCAGAAGAACTATTTCACCCTGAATTCACATATTATCTTGTTACTTGTTAATTCTTGATATAGACAAGCTCAAAGTTGAAGGATTTTCTCAACTTCATAGGATAGAATTAAGAATTATGGTCTTTTCACCTTTGAACTCTTTGCATTATCTGTGATAATCAAAGGAAAACACAGTCTTTAGTTAGACTAAAGACTGTATGTATGTGCTTTATTTGCTTTTGTAGTCAGTTTAGAATTCCTATTAATTCTGTTGGTTTGAAGAGTATGGAATGTTTTGGTTCTACTGCACCATATCAGGATTGGTCAAGAAGAGAAACCCAAACCAGATTGCATATGAAGTAATTGTTGCTCATTTCTTTTGTGTTTTTCTGGTTTTACTTGTCATTAGTTTATTTAAGTCTAAATATTACATGGTTATTGCCTTGTTTCTTTTCCCTGCCTTTTATTTCAATGTGCTTTATGACAAGAGAAAAAGAAAATGAGATAATTAGAATAGTCAAGAAGATCCCCAGCCTGTCTCATCTTGCTGTTAGGCACACATTGCTAGTTGTATTGAGAGAGTTTTTTTTTTCATTAGACCCAAAATCAGGACAAAATTCTTCCTTCTCTTCTTTCCAGGAGAAGTCAGCAGAGGCTCTGAATCACTGCACTGCTTTGATAAATGCAGTATGGTGGTTAGAGTTCAGCTTTTTCCTTATGATAGCTTGAATTTCTTCATCGTTTTATTGCCTGCTCTCTATTACTGTCCTTTGAGAGTTCACTGGGTCAGTGATCTCTCACTGAATGAATGTCTAAATATGCACCTTTTTCTTTTTTCTTTTTTCATTTGGGGTTCTACAACCAGTAAAATACATAGTGGAGTACACAGAAAACTGTTGAATGAGGTAAAATCTCTGAGGGTTGTGAGGCTTCCCATAGATTTTTGATGAGCTGCCTGGAGCTCAGAACATGGTACTGTTACTTATGTGCAGAGATGCAGAAATGAATATGTTTTTGCTGGGTGAGTTACTCTCCAGGCTTTCTAGTACTTAGTTACTAAATACTATTTTCTTGAAGCAATAGGCTTGAGCTTTTCAATTAAATCACCTGTCTCTTGACAAGCAAGTTAATTAATTCAGTCTGATTGAATTCAAGATTCTTCTGTCCTGAAGAGGAGCTTTAAGGCCACCAACAAATCCCAACTCTCTTTAATTTATTTGGCATTAGAGAAAGCAGGAGGACTCTGACTGTGATTTCTCAGGGCCATTGAAGCTGATATGCTTTGAAAGCTGATTGTAACAATAACTCAGGTTTTACTGAATGGGCAGAAATATAAGGTAAAACATTAAAACTCATATGTGACTTTAGGTTCTTCTATCCATTTATTAATTCATCTTTTCCATCTACTTAATTAAAAACATTAACTTGTTAAAATGTTTGGAGAACAGTGTTTGACAGGATACATCTTTGGATATTAGCAGTCTGTCCTTATGGAAAAAATATTTTTTTCCTCCATTTTAACAGGCCCGAAATTCAGAAGTTCGAGCAAATGCAGCATTTTTGTTTGTTGATGCTTTTCCTGTTCGTGATCCCAATTTTAAGGTTGAAGAGATGGACAACGAAATTCAGAAACAGTTTGAAGAACTTTTTGTAAGTTTTAATGAAACTAATGTGTTAAAAATGAAACTTTTATCAAAGCTAACTCAAAAAATAAGATTAAATGTTGATGCAATTAAAATTTATGGAACTTCTGGATAGTATTTGTAGGGAAATAGAGGTCTGTGGTGTAGAAAATACAAAAATAAACTAATATTTTAAATGTCTATAGTGTTTTCTGCAGATTCTATCTACCACTTTAAACTCTTAAAAGAAAATATTTTGGTGTGTAATTCATTAATCTGTGAATGAGAGAGGCCTTTGAAAGATTAAACATAGGAATAATGGATCTTTATCCTTATTTAACCTGGGACTGGGGGAGAGAGCTTCACAGTTACTGTGGAAGCATTCAGTGAAAGTTCAGTACTGTGTTACTAAATGCTTCTGAAATTAAATATAATGGAGAGAACCTAAAAATCTCCTTACCAATCTAGATGGGCGAGAATGGGCATAGTGTTTTCATTAAGAAAATGTTTGGGGATTCCTGAACATCAGATAATTGAATTAATTTCAAAGTTTTTATGTCATTCCATAGAAACAGTGATCAGTGTAGACTCATAAGTAGAAGTCTAAATATTCTTAATTAAGTCACAAATGCAAGACTCGATTTATTTAAAAAAAATTCAAAAGCCCAATTTAAAAAGTTGGTCAAGAGTTATCTAAATTTTGCTTCTGATTTAAATTTACTTGGTTTCTTTATTGTAAAATGCCTTGAGGGACTATTAATATTACAGTTCTTTTATTGTATGACAAGTTTAATAATTATTAAAAGGCAGTGGGATGTGTTTTGTTTATGATAGGCTCATGTCACACAGCAGTAGAGCCACAATAATTCATGTGCTCACAGTATTGTTCTGTTTGTTTTAGAGTCTTTTAGAAGATCCTCATCCAGTGGTCCGCTCTACAGGGATACTTGGAGTTACTCAGATAACATCCAAATACTGGGAGATGATTCCTCCAACACTTCTGGCTGATCTTTTAAAAAAGATAACTGGAGAGCTGGCATGTGATATAACATCTGCTGATGTTCGATGCTGTGTTTTTAAAGTAAATGCTTTTCTGAGTGTAAAATCATGACTGTCATTTTTATATTTTATTTGAGGTACAGGTTTCTAGTATAGGCCACTTTAAATCAAAGAGATTACTTGTTCTACTAAATGTCTTTGGCAATATAATTCCTAATACGTGAAGGTCTTGCACATTTCATAAAAGCCATGTTTGAAATACACAAATGCCTTTTAAAATAGTAACTGATTGGCTTTCTGACTCTCAACCATTTTGAATTTCCAGTTGTACATACACTGTTTGGACCAGATAATTTATTTTTTTTAGCTATTAGAAATGATGGTTAGGCTTGAAAATATATTTAGGCAGGTTCCAGGATGTTTCTATGTCACTGGCTTTAATGCATCCCAAGACATGCACAATTAGGATTTTGTACCCCACTTTGTGAGTCTGAGGTTTGGATGGATGTAATTCCACAGTTTGTCTGGTGATGCCTCCTCCCATGCATTCATTGCTCAGTGTGTTAGAATTAATTTCTCTACATCTTTCTGGCATGTGAGAAATAACTGGATAGCTTGGACAGAAAAATGAGCTCCCTAAGTAGCATTTTCACTTGAAGATTTTTTGTCTGTGTCAGTTCAACCTTAAATTGAAGCTTTTGTCCTGTTAATCCTCACTTGCTCCACTACTGCTTTATGGGGGAGCTCTACTGGATAAGCAGAAAGTGCTGATTTAAAACCAAATTGGTAAAAAATAGATGTGTTTTTAATTTGAAATCAGTGTATCTTAGAGAGCTGATATGGTCTCAGGGTAGATCTGATTCAGCTGAAGGGAGTTCACTGAGCACAATTCACTGTAAATTTGAAATAATCAAAGCAATTTTTACCCAAAGTATTACAAGAAAAATAAGCATTCACAGTGTCTGTCCCTGCTTTATTTAACCTGAGAAATGTCATGGTCCTCTTCAATAATTTTTCACTAACTTATTTTTCAGCTCTACTCTTTCTGTATTTGGTTTTGTTTTTTTTAGTGCTTACCAGTAATTTTGGACAACAAACTAAGTCATCCACTCCTGGAACATCTCCTGCCTGCAACCAAAAACAGTCTTCATGACAATTCCGAGAAAGTGCGAGTGGCTTTTGTGGATATGCTGCTGAAAGTGAAGGCTACCAAGGCTGCTAAGGTAGCACTTGTTTGATAAGTAGCAAGGAAACAAAATCAAGGCATTTATTTAAAAAAAAAAAAAAAGTATATTTTGAGACCGCTGCAGTGTTCCTAAAAGGAAAGAAATTCCTGCTTTGCTGTAGTGATACTCTTAGTATTTGTGGTATCTTGAGTACTGTGTGGGCCCTTGTTCTCTCTGTGGATGTGTAGGGCAGAGCTGTGGTACAACCACACTTCCCTTGGCTGCCCAGCTCAGGGCAGGACTCTTCTAAATGCTTAACACCTTTCCCCAGTAGCTTTTTTGCTTTGATTCTCCTGTTTTTATAATGTCTGTATTTTTTGGGCACATCCCTTGGGATTTTGGTGTCTTTTTATAGTGATTTTTGAATGCATTTTGTGTTCTGCTGTGAAGTCTTATTTAGGGTGATATTCTCCACCTTTTAGCTCTTATTCTGCTCTCTACTGTTAATATTTTCTGAATTTCAATTTTATATTTTAATTTAGCCGTGTTTTTGTCCTTGCTAAGCCCAATGAAGACATAAAACTATTAGAAAGCATCCAAAGGAAGGCTGTGAAGAAGGTGAAGGGTCTAGGGGGAAAGCCATACAAGGAGTGGCTGAGGTCACTTGGTTTGTGAATTATTCTGAATTTGCTGCCATTAAAGACAGAGAAAAGAGATAATTCTCAGTGTCAGGGATTTTTGGTGGGAAGGAAGGATCAGGTTTACATAAAGAAAAAAAAATCCTAGTAGATGTTAGATGTTTTTCAGTAACTTCCTAATGATTAAAAAACTGTAATATGTATCTCTGCTAAGTCCTAGGATCACTTCAGACTTACTTTTATGACAGTTCTAATAGGGACATCCATAGTTTGAATTCACAGGATAATGAACTGCTGCAAATATTTCTACTCAAGAGTAAACCAGGTTTTTTGGCATTGAAAAATACTTCCTTTTTGGTTTTTTGTTTTAATTTGAAATTGTCCAGCATATTTAATTCAGAATCTTCTCAGAGAATTTACAGATGTAGTGTTACTGCTGGAATAACATCTGTGAGTCTTTCTGAATTTCATAGCATTTGACTTCTGTGTTACAAATAAACTAGAGCTCTGCTAAGAATGGGATGCATTCAGTAAGTATTTTGTAATGTAGGGTTTGGGATGGTTTTGGAAAGGGTATTGATCTATACAGGTTTTTAAGGTTTATACAATACTTGAAAATATTTTGGTCCTATTTTGTCCTGTAAGGAGACCATGAAACATGGCATGTAATGGCAAATAATTGTATTTTATGGTGATATCCTTGTAGGGTCCTTCCCTGTATCTATGGAATTGCATTAGTATTGCAGATGTATTGAACTGGAATTGCTTGAACCACTTTTTTGCCAGTGAGTCAGAGATATGAGGAGATTTAGAACACCGGAAGCATCAGAACAGCAAAATAACATTCTTACAGGAGAATGTGACCTCTGGTACATGTCGGTGTTCAGTAAAAATAAAAAATGCTCACGTTTTCCTGGTAAATGCTCCTTATACTTGTTTAGACCACTGACATGGAAATCACTTTATAAAGGTGATAGTTTTTTCCTCTATTTCTTTTAAACTCAGTTTAATGTCTTTTTCTGTCTTTATAAAGTTCTGGAATATCTGTCCCATGGAGCATCTCCTGTCTCGCCTTGAAGCCGATTCTCGGCCCGTGTCCCGGCGCATTGTGAACCTCCTGATGAGCTCCTTCTTCCCCGTTAGCCAGCCCGAGGATGTGTGGTGTGAGCGCTGTGTCACTCTCATCCAGATGAATCCAGCAGCAGCCAGGAAGTTCTATCAATATGCTTATGAATTTACTGCCCCCACCATTATAGGTAAAGTGCAAGACCTTGTGAGTTTGTGGAGTTACTGATATCACGCTGTGTAAATGCTTTTCTTTCTTTTTCCTGTACATTTTTGCTAGATTTTTTGGGCTTAGTATAATATTAGTTCGTAGTTTTTTAGATTCTTGACACCAGCAATAAGCACTGCTGGCAAAGTCATCAACTTCTTCAACAATGAGGAGATTGAAGCTTTTCATTTCTGCTCTTAGATGCTGTCCTGTACACTCCAGCCAGTGGTGCTCCCTGGTCCCTCTGTTCCCCTTTTGCCCCACACATACTTTAGACTATCTCAGTTGATACCTATTTCTCATGTAGAAATAGGGTAGCAAAATACCCTGGTGCCTTAAGTGATTTGAGATCTTCATGTGAAAGATTCTACAGAAACTGAAAAAATGTTTGCATCTGATAATCTGGTTATGTGGGATTTGTGGATCCATATTTTCAAGTTGCTCAGAGAAAATGTAAAAAGTCCTCCTTCAGAAAGTTTCAGTGAGGAGGGCGTGTACTGCTCAGAATGTCACTGCTTTTTGGAAAAGTGATACTGAACCAAGTAAAATCAGGAAAATTTTTTTTCAGAGGAGTTCTGATAAAAGCCAGGTAGTCAGCATGGAGTGACTTGGTTGAAATGCCCAAACCGTTGCCTCCCAACTGATCACCTTGATAAGGTAGTTGTGAAATCAGTTATGAAATCACCTTGTTGTACTTCCACCAGAGTGGGCATAACCCTTTCACCTTTTCTAGAGCTGAGCTCCTTGTTCAGGAGTGCAATGGTTGGGCTGTGGCATCTTTTCCAAAGAATGGGAATTGACATAGGGATGGGAATTGACATGGGAGGGAATGTGTGCTTGAACATGGGTCATTAAGTTAACAGTTAGTTAGGCCAGATTAAATGTAGGAGTTGTGGGAGCTTACTCTGATTCTGATTTGATAAGGTGGTGGTTATTTTTGGGGAGTTTTTTTAGTATACTGTTTTAGCAATAAAATTACAGAAACTGGTGATAATGTTGCCATTTCTTCTTCAGACTTGAGGGTATAAAACATGTTCACATTTTTTCCATTTCCTGTACAAGGAGTTTGTTGTCCTTTTTTTCCCCAGCTCTTTCTGGTTCTGTTGCCTACTTTTTCATACTGGCTTTTCCAGCATTATAATTAGAAGCATTTATTAGCAACATTCTTAGCAAATAGTAAATGTCTAATTTATTCCTCTTCTATTTAAACGTAGCTAAATTGATGCTCACTATTCGGCGCTGCTTGAATGCCTGCATCCAGAAAGCAGTGAAGGAGAGTCTTCATGGTAGTGAGGATGAGGATGATGATGGAGATGGAAGTGAAAAGGAGAACAAAAGTGTAAGAAAGTCCACTTTATGCTAAATTCTGGTAACTTCTTTTCAGTGGTGCTTGAGACATAGGCAGTGAATGATATGACAGAAGTCTCAAGGAAAGCCCTTGGGCATCTGTGGTACTGGAAGGAGGAGAACTGCCATTATTGGGTTTTCATGTCCTGGAATAGCAGAAATTTGGTCAAGTAGCTAGAATAAGATAGAAGGAATATGAAGCATATTTTAAATTAATACTTGCCTAATTCCAGTACTGATTATAAAGTGGTTTGGTTTTGCAGTTAAATTATTTTTAAAATTACCATTGCAAGATATGTGAAGTTAGAGAAAGAGCAAGACTGAATTGTGGAGTTCATGGTCTACAGCAACCACAATGCCTTTGTTAAGTGTCTAGAAGGATTTTCAGTGGTTTTTTTAAGCCTTATTTTAACTTAAATATCTGTTTGGAAATATAAAGGGTAATATCATCTAAGTGTTTGTATTTCAGGTGTTGGATAATGTGCTGTCAGTAAATGATGTGGCCAGCATGGCAAGTTTGTTGGAGATCATTGTAATACTCTGGAGAAGTATCCACAGAGCACTAGATCACAATGAAGATGCCAAAGATTATACTATCAGGAAGTTTGCTTCTGTACTTCCTGAATATTTTAAAGTATTTCAGGTAAAGAAAGCCTAGATTTTCCTGTATTTTCTTAGTATTTTCTTCAGATGCTTTCATGTTTTATGTCTTTTGTCTGTTTTTATGGCATTAAGTACTCTTTTTCATTGTTACTATAAACTACAGACAACAGCAAGTTTCTTGGAATCCTACAAATGGGTAGAAACTTTTCTCCAGCTGCAGTGTCTGACAAATGAACCATTATCTAAATAGTCAGCTCACAAATACTTATGCAATAAATTACTCTCCTTGTAAGGTTTTTCTAGGGTTTTATTCTTTTGAATGTTTTGGAACTTTTGGAAAACAGTAAATGCAAATGTGCCACTGCAGAATACCCAGTGTTCATTAGAGTCCATATGTTTTTCTACCCACTGTCACCCAGACTCTTCCACCAGCACCACTTCTTCTGATTCAGCTGCAGCAGAAGCAGCTGAGGCTCCTTTTTCACTGAGTATGAGGTGGCAGAGTGTACTTGTAGCCCAGAAAGCCAAATGTGTCCTGCTGATCTGCTGGAGTGAGTCCAGAGGAGGCCACCAAGGTGCTCAGAGGGATGGAGCACCTCTCCTAAAGGGGAAGGCTGAAAGAATTGGGATTGTTCAGCCTGAGAAGAGAAGGCTTTGGGGTGACATCATTGCAGCCTTCCAGTACCTGAGGGGAGGCTGCAAGAAAGACAGGGACTTTTTACAAGAGCATGTAGTGACAGGACAAGGGGGAATGGATTCAAACTAAAAGAAAGTGTGTTTAGATTAAATATTAGGAAGAAATTCTTTATTGTGAGGGTGGTGAGACGCTGGCACAGGTTGTCCAGAGAAGCTGTGGCTGCCCCATCCCTGGCAGTGTTTAAGGCCAGGCTAGATGGGGCTTGGAGCAACCTGGCTTAGCAGAGTATGTCCCTGCCCTTGGCAGGGAGGTTGGAACAAGATGGTCTCTAAGGTCCCTTCCAACCCAAACTGTTCTGTGATTCTGAGGTTTCTGCTAATTTGAATCTATTCTCCAGTAATCTATTGATGCACTTATTTATTGCTGTGGTTTGATACAGGCAATTAATTAAATTAATTAAAATCAGTCATTTTAAAATTGTCAGTCTCTTTGCTCTAATTGTTTTAGTGTTATTCTCAAGGAGGATGCCATCATGGAAGTGGCCAATAGCGGCTGCTGCACCACCCAGAGTGCATTTGGAAGGATTATCTACTGGATATCTTTTTCTTAGTTGGTGGCTTTTATGCTGAAGTAGCCTGAATTATGGTGGCTGTTCCACTGCAACTTTGCTTTAGGTACTCAGGGAGTGAAAAGCAGTTCATTGCTCCCTAATATTCTGCAGCACAGATACACCAAGTGGTCTCTACCCTGAAAGCATTTGCAAGTTGTCAATGACATTCCTAATCATTTTTGGTAGAGGATGTAGCATCCCTTCTGAAAGGGTGTGGTGAACAGACAAGATCCAGCTTTAGCAAGCAACCTCTTTGATATTCTTATAGCAAGTAGGCAGCTTGGATCTAAAAGGAAGTGTCATCAGAGGCTTAGTTCCTAAAAGGCTACAAACGTAAAGAAGCAGCTTGTCTCTTTCCTGAAAAAGCTACAAATATATTTTAAATGTTCTTTTAAAAATATGAGCTTTAAAAAAAGTTTCAGATCTTGGAATGGCTAAGTAGATGATAACTTCATTTGGCTATTTTCATGAAGCTTGGACATAGAAATAAAGCATTTTTGAAGAGTTCTTAACATAGATTGGTTTCTATATAACCTGAGTGAGATTATGTTGTGGCCTAGACCATGTACTATGACATATTGTAATGAATAATAGTGCATTAAAGATTACCATTGTTACATAAGAACCCTTTTCTTTAGAGTCCTTTGTAAGTTTGTGATGTGAATAAATATTCATTTAAGGCACTGGTTACTTGAGAGGAATTAGATGGTGTCATGGTTGTGCAATTAAATATTAGTCACTACTGGGAAAAAAAGTAAGGTAGAGATGTTATTTCTTTTGCAATGGTTATTAACCTAATGTAGCCATAACTATTCATGGTAGTTATTCTGGCAGTTTGTCAAAGAGCTGAAGGATACAATAATCAATAATTGACCTCCAAGAATAGGAATCAGACATTTCAGTTTGCAAGCCACATATTCTTTTGAGCTCCTTTCAGTTCTATTTGTAGTGAAAAAGGCAAATCCTTAATTGGAGAAAATTTAATCATACTTCTTCAGTACTACTCTTCAGTTTTGCTTGCATGTGTGTACCTGTACATTTATGTCACAGAATGTAATTCTTTTATCCTAGGATGAGCGGTGCATGACTCCATTGGTTATTTTGGCATCCTTTATGCCTCCTGCTGCTATTCCTACATTCAGGTACTGTTTTGAAATCCCAGCTAGGAATGACAAGAATTTTCTTGTTGGCTATATTTGTTAATTTTTGACAACTTGGTTTATTAGATGCCCATTTGGGTAAATTAGGCCACAGAAATACTGGGATTAATTAGTAAAATTTTTGGTGTTCAAGTCTGTCTAAGCCATTGGTAAATCCTTTGTTTGTATTATACTAATTGTTTTTGTTTGGATTTTTCTGCTCTTAGGGGTGTAAAGTTAATACATCTCATGGTCTGTTTGTTTTCTTTTAAGCTGTGGTGTGATTTCCAGACTCAGAAATATTGACAGTGGAGCTGACAAAAGCAAATATTCTACCCTGATTGACTGCCTGTGTCGCTGGGGTCAAGTGGGACATGTTATGGAATTAGCCTGTGATTGGCTGTCTGACACACTCACCCCAACAAAGGTATGCATGTGACAGGGAATTAAGCAATTGCCAGATTGCATTAAGGCATCCTGCTTTTTTTTTTTAATAGAATAAGACTTTTTAATGCTATATTATTCTGCTTTGAAATTGGTTCTAAAGTCAGATACTAACAGAGTTGTACTGGCTTTGTGCTTCCTTGTTATTCAGAATGCTAAACCATCTGAACGTCGAGTACGTATCCACGTAACACACGAATCAAAACCAGACTTAGCAGTTGATTACATTGAGTATTTATTGGCTCATCCTGTCAATCGTGGTTACCTCCTTTCTGTTCCTAAAAAGAAAATGAAGAGGCTTTTGAAAATCCTCGGTGCTGCAAAGGTAGTTTTCTCTGTACCATAAACAGTGCTTATGAAATAAGTGCCTAATCATATATTACCTGAGTCAAAGTAAAGGCCTGCAAGGACAAATAAATGAGGTTCAAGATCCCCTCTCCCTTTCTAAAAAGGTTTTCCTTTTGATTTGTACTTCAAACAAAGCTCTAGACTAGAAGTATAGTAGTTCAGAATTATTTATAGATGGCAGATTTTAACCAGCTTCTCAGTTTTAGGTGTCTCAAAATTTTTGTAGTCTAGTGTTAAGTGTTTTTATGGGACCTGACTTTTAGAATATACAAATAAGGAATAGTCTGAAGATCAGTTATGGTATTGCAAAATGGAAGTATTTGAAGTATGCTTGTTGCTTTTTTGGGGTTGGTGCTTTGCTATTTTTATGGGTTTGGGTTTTGTTTTTTTTTTTTTTACATTTTGCTCAAAGCTGTTGAGGAAAGAAAGGATTTTCTGAAAAATATAAATGTACACCTTGATATTTCAGAGGGTTCTTGGCTCAATTCTGAAAGGAACAGATTCTGGTGGCTGGAACCAAGCAACCAGCCTAAGAGCTTTCAGCCTCGTTTGCAGGTTGAGTATTCATCTTCAGCACAAGGTATGGTTATAACTTTCCAAAATAAGCTGGAGTTCCAGTTGACAGTATAAGGAAATTCTAAAACAACTGGAAAGACATGTAGTGAACTTCCCTTTGGTTTTTTTTTCAGTTTTCTGAAGAAGAAGATTACCTTTCACTTCTGAACAAGACAGGTGCTTGGGTAGAAAGTCAAGTTGTACCTTTTGTACTAGCAAGTGATCAAGAGGATGGTATTTCAAATCACAGTAATGTTTCTGAATTAATTATCCAGGTTAGAGGATTCTTATAATATTAATCAAGCTGCTTTCAATGTGAAAAGCTGTATGTGTAGCAAGTTGTATGCAGACAAACTGCACTGGCATTTGTGATTTTGTCATCACTTAACAGTGTCCCTTACCCCTGATCTTGATTTGCCCTTCAAAGAAAGCATTTGACAATATAATGTGGATGGAGTTTTAGCTAGTTTTGTATTATTTTCTGTTTCGTTCCTCTGACATACCATTTAACTCAAAGTGGATTTTAGCACTGAGCATTCACCAGATTTTGGTGAAAGGGAAGATTTGGGTAACTGTTATCATAGTCAGTGTCCTTGAACCACTCAGCTGACATATACACAGACTGATTCAAAGTTCTCTGCAAGTCTAGACTTCTGTTTAGTGTGTAACATCTGTGTGTCTCGGTAGTGAAAAGCACTTTTTGTTTGCTGGTTTAAATTTTGCCATTCAAGGCAGGTAGAGATGTCATATCTTGCCTCAGTAGATGTTAAGTATCAATGCCTTTGATCTGAGCCTGAGTGAAAAAGAGAGGATTTACTGCCTTTTGAGAAACCATTTACTGTCAAAAGGAAGCATTTGGAGGACTGGTGGAATTTGTGCTTTTCAGCAGGTGTGAACTGAGTAACTACAGTTAGATACAGCAGCTCTCAGGGCACCTTGGCTGAGTTCATGGGTTTATTAAGTTTTACTGAATGGTTACTTTACATGAAGTTTGGGTTTCATGTAATTTTGCACCTCTCTTCTAGGCCTACCTGACAGTATGTAAAGATGCCATAATGGTGGGCTTGGGAAATCTCACTCTTCAAGCACACCTTTTAGAAATGGCTCTTCTGATTTTGCAAACAGGTACCATAGTTTGTACTAATAGCAACATCTGCATTTATACTAACTGATTTTTCTTGTATTAGTAGTCTTAATCCGTAACATTCAGGGGTTAGATTCATACTTAAAATATTAATTGAACTGCATGAAAATTCCAGCTAAGGGTGCTCAGAAACTAAATGTATTGTCCACACTTGTAAACTATCACTATTTGTTGTATCTAAGTTTCATTCTAAGCTTGTACCTGATGAATATTACAACTTTTATATTATGGTATTTATCTCTTTCTCTAGAGAGAGGTGGCTTTTGTGCTCCAGTGTTACTGTGTGCTCTAAAAGAAATTATTGAAGCTTCTTTAACTCAGAATACTGAGACAGATGAAGTGACAAATCTTTTCCACACTCTACAGAACATCTTTCAGAAAATTTTAGAATGTGTGGCATGCAGACTCAAGAAACAACAGGAAGAAGGGATTCAGGTATCATATTACAGTTTAAATTGCTACCTAATGTGAAGATGAATCCATAATTTTTATGCAAATGTATTTTTTGAGGTTGTTATCTCACTATTACTGACTGTTTGAGAAGTCATGTGATTAAATTTCCAGTTAAATTTTTAAAGTTTTCTTGTTACCAATTTTTTCTTTGTCAATTTTGGTCTCATCATGACAGAAGAACCAGTAAATTGCAGAACATTCTGTTGCCAATGATCCTGGACTGTGGTAGTACTTCTAGGTTGTTAATCTTATCTGCAATTACATGAACTTTCTCAGTCGAGAGCAAAGGATTTTTTTATATATATTATGATCTTGGAGGAGGGAGAAGTTTTCTTTATTATTTATTTCTTTTAGCCTGAGTGATACCAACTTCAAAATATGTATGATGTTCTAAAATTCTTGAAAATCTCACATCTTCACAGAAAAGTTGACTTCTTGTTTTTTTAAAGCAGATCCTAGATAGTAGTGAAATGGGTGGATCACTCTGGGAAATTTGATTAACCACATTTTCAGGACTTCTGAAAAACAATCAGATCTTTTTTGTAACAACCACTGCTTTGTTTGTTTCTCTCAAATTTGTGAGTAGATTTCCCAAACATTGCTGATTCCCCCTATGATCCCAAGTGACTAGAATACTTCAAAAGCTTTCAAGGTGTGGTCTTGCATTTCTTCACAGAGAGGTCTGCTGATGTATCTCAGTTATACTCAAGCAATCTGAAAAAAAAGATATATTTTTCTTTTTGGTTTTAGTTGATCCATTCTATTCAGATGCCTCTTGGAGAATTCATCCATGCACTGCAGTGCTGGCATTCCTCGTTCCCAGCAGTTCACCAGGGTGTACTCTCCACTCTCCTAGGTGCAATAGTAGCAGAGATAAATTGTGTGCTACAGAAGGTAAAGTTAATCCTGATTTTTTGTTTCTATTTAACACTTTCTGCTTTTTAAATGTTATGTTGGAACGACAGAGCTTTATTGAGAAAATTGATCTTTGTACTGCAGATGAGGATTTATTTGCTATAATTTCATATTAGAGTTCATCTCTCAGACTTCTGACTAGAGCTGTGTATGAACAGACTTGTTCTGATATCTCTCAGTATCTGCCTCTGACAGGAGAACTGAGCAGTTAGGCAGTGCTGGAGATTAACAGCGTGGTTCTGGGATATTCCCTCTGTGTTTTTGTACTGGGTCTGCCTGGGAAGGAGTCAGCTTTCCTCCCTGCAGCCCTGTGCTGCTGTGGTTGGCATTTGTGACCAAAGCACTGTTGAGGACACACCAGTTTGTTTTGGCTGCTGCTGAGCAGAGCTGGCAGAGTACCAAGGTTTCCCTCTTCCCTTTACCCTTGCTCAAAAAAAATAATGCTGTGGGTAGGCAAGAGAGGGGACACAGCCGAGGCCATGGACACAACCTGGTCAAAGGCCTACTGCCCACCATACCGTGTCGTGTTCAGCACTTAGAGCTCAGGGAAAGGAGGAGGGGCTTATTCTGAACCTCCTCACTTCATCTCACCCAGCATTAAGGAGCTTAAGAAGTGAACCAGTGATGTGTGACAGATTCCCATTCCCTGTTCTTGCAATGGTCCCATAAGGTTCTGTTTCAAAGCAGGCTTGGCACTGATCACCTCTGCAGTCTCTGCTGTGATACAGAGACATTTCACCTGCTGCATCTTTTTTCAGTTCCCTTGGGTTTTGTGCAGAGGATTTCCAAATAGCTGAGTTGCTTTGGAAAGTAAAGGAAGAATCTCTAATACTGAAAAGAATGAGGTTATTGCATGTTCTCAAAGTTCAAGGAACCACAACTGTCCTTGAAGGAGAAGGGCAGCATTCCCACCCCATTTTTCTAATGCAGGTAGTGTTAGGATCAAACACAATTGGTAAGATTGGGAGGTTTGGGAACTAACAAGGAAGAGCAGGGGCTCTTCAGCAGAGGCTGTACTTCTGCTGTGGGCTCTGGAGGTGTCAGAAACAGGGCAAGGAACAGTTGCCAGAAAGTATCACAGAGCGACTTCCAAGGTTCTGTTCCAGGAGACACTGCAGGAATTAATGTATCAGCTGAGGGGCTGTGGGGTGACAGGTGCTCTTTACAGATGATGCAGAGGAAACATTTATGGGCTTGAATATACTGGAGATCCATAATCCCAGATTGAGTGTTCATTCCAGTCACTCATCTGAGCTGGGGTTTTCCCTACTCCCAGGTTATTGTAAATCAAAATTCAGTTCAAACTAAATATTTTTCATGCTGTTTAGAACTTCATACCAAAAAAAGCAAGTATTCAGAAAATCCCTGTCGTTGAAGTTGTATTTAGAAATCACAGATGCACTCTTCAACTTGGAGCCACAGAGGGGACTCATTTGTGTTTGATAGGCTGTGCCTTTATGAAGAGTGACCACCAGTGTAGTTAAATGAAACTTCTGGTGAGAATAACTGCAGAGAATATGTGCCCTAGTACAAATACTGTTTATTTGGTTTAATTTCAGTCTTTCTGATTTAAATTAATTTTATTTATTTGGACACAACACAAATTAAAGCTATTCAAATACTTGTGAATGTTCTAGTTATTTAAGGATAGGTTCTGGTTAGTGTAATTATTGAAATACAGTATTCTGCATACGTGTCTTTCTTGAGCTATAACAGTTGTTCACCTTATTCTTTTTTAGGCTTCCAGTGAAAAAGACTTCACTATACCAAAGACTATTTCAGACCTTCCCCCTCTTTCCAGCAGTTTAATGGCTGTAATTATGAAGTCAGTTAATGTTGTCAGGTAAATGTTTCTATATTAATTTGTCCAAGGTTGTTGCTGATATAGAACAGCTTATATGTTGTCAATAAAATCTTAATTTCTAAATTAAAATAAATTTTGAAGAACTAGTTGCTTTCTAAATTTATCTGGAGTATTTCATAATCCCTTTTTCTTGACATATTGCCTTGTAGGTATTGATTGCTGGTGTTGAGTCCATTTTTTAAGCAACAGTGCTTCTTATTAAGACTGTTAATCGTGATGAGTTTTTTAATCATACATCTTGTCTTGCTTGTTTCATAAAATTCTTATAAAGCTGACTCCCCTCAATACAGAGATATTAAGATGAGATAAAATATTTGCCAGAAATAGAATTAATCCTTTAGCTGAACATCTGCAATGAGGTGACATCTAACTATGGCTGTATTAAAGTCACAACATTCAAAATAGAAAGTATCAGAATGCGAAAAGCCTCCAAAAGTGAGCTTGTGTTATTTATTTTTTAAGACTTGAACTGGGGAGGGAGGGGGTTATTTGCTATATTTATTGAGGGCCCTGAATATCTTCTAAAATTCTCACAACTGACTTTCATTTTGCTGAGTTTGTTCATATTCAATTTTTCTTTACATGACTGTACACACAAAACACGTCTGAAATTATAAAGGGGCTTAGAAGTCCTATCATTCTCCCTGACTTACCACAACTTATTTCTCCTCTTACCTTCCTCATCTGACAGGCACTGAATAGCCCTGTCTCTGCTGTCATGAGATGTTTTTTTCTTCTCAATCCTTCTCTGATTCTAGTTGAACTTGCAAAACAAAATACTCCATGGAGTCCAGCAACATTCCAACTAATCCAAATCTTGTTCTTCCATGAGGCAGCAGCTCTCTGTCAAGGTGTTCTCTTTTAGTGAAGCAATTATTTTACACATCTCTTTTCAAAAGAGATGCAAAAAATACATTAATTCTTCTGAAACTTTTTCTTGTAGTGATCAAGGTGAATCTTGTGCATTCTTGGTGGAGAAAACTGCAAGTTTGGGCCAAATTGTTTCTGGATACTTGGGAAAAAATGTATCTGTCTTCTAGTATTGATCTTTTTGGAGCAAAGATCTAGGAAATAATTTCCATCTGGTTCTACTGGTGTCTCAGAATTGAGACTACTTTTAAGGCTCTTTTATAAATCTGATAGATAGGCCATAATCAGAGTCCAGTAGTAAATCATTCAATATTTCAGAAATCTTTATGTCAACATGAAAGCCTTTGACATGAGGAAATCTGATGTGAACTTCTGCTCTGTGAGCTCACAGGCATCTTCTCTGAGTTCTGCAGCATCTGCTTTATGTTCAGTACTAACCAGCCAGTCTCAAGCACTGAATTTCAATCCCATAGCAGTGATAATACTGGGAGGCTTGGCACAATCTGTCCAATTGCATGAGTATCCTTTACTTCAGTAGGGAACTATCTGTATAGGAACCAATTACTTACCTCTGAACCTTATATGTATTTTTAAATAGCTTGTTGTTCTCTTCTGTTTTACCTTTGCCTGCAGGCTCATGTGACCTTTTTTCAGAGGGAGGTGGGGAAAGGCACTGCAGTGAGTCTTGTTACAGGTTAATGAGATTCCAGTGTTCCCTCATGGAGGTTAAGAGTGCTTAGTGACCCAAACAATGGTAACAATGAAGTCAGGACTGATCCCAGTACTGGCCTTTAGCAATTTAAGAGCAATGTGAAATGGAATCAATGCTTGGTCACATTAGTCCACAATGATACAGTGAAACTGATGCTATACATGAGCAACTTCATAATGCTTATTTCTAGAGCTAAAGATTTTTCGCCTTTCTCAGCTCTTAGAAGCATTATTTGAATTTCTGCAAAGTGTTTTTACTGAATGGGTTCTTAACTGCATTTTCCATTTTGATATCTTAGCACAATAAAAGCCTGAAGAACAATTGAGGTCAGAATTGGCTATGCATGATGTTCAGTTTTCATAACAGATAATAATATTGCTAAAGGTATTTTGATACATATTAGGGAAAGTTACTGTAACATTGCTGCTCTCAGTTTCCCCTTTAGTTCTTCACAGAGCATTCAGCTCTGTGCTCTGAGGAGTATGAGGATTATGGATCTCTTTCATCTCCTGTTCTATCCCTCTTGCTTTTTTATTTGTCTCTGGTTTTGAGAATATCTCCTGAGTTAACGTGGGTTTTTTTTTTACCACAAACACTAATGAAGTTACTTTTTCCATTCCATAAGTATTGACTTATTCCCTGCTACAGTTCAGTTTGGTTTGCTAGGCCCCATCTGTAACTCTCTTGTTTCATTTTTCTTAACTTGATATATATCCCAAAACACCACTAGAGTTTGCTCATAGTACTTTCATCTCTTGTTAGAAATGACAAAATCTCTTAAGATACATATTGAGTTGTATTTTATAAGGAGCTGCTGTCATGGTTCCATTACTCTGTCCAGAGTTTTAATAACTAAAATGTTGTTTGGAAGTGATCCAGAGCATTAGTTAAAAATGATCTTCACTGGGTTGCAATTGGAAAACCATCTATTTTAATATTTATGAGGAACACATTTAAGGTCAAATGTTAATTAAGCATGAGTAGGTACTAGTAAACCAGTGGAGTCATAGAACATATTTTTTCAAACTTCAGTAGAAATCCAAGTTAAAAAATTCAGTACAAATTCTGTGAGTTAAATTCCAGTAGAACCAGTAGTTTTTTCATGGATGACTTTCTAAAATATACCACAAGCTCTTCACTTATCAGTAACTTTTTCTGTTTGCAGACTTTTTTATTTTCTTCCCAAGCAATTTACCATTCTGCTAACTCTGATATTCTCAGATCCAGAGGCAGCACAGTCTTCAGTTACCCAGTCACCACTGCTTTGTCCTGCGTGGTGTCTTTGAGCTGTGGTGGCAGGGTAACATAATTACAGACATGTTGTGTTTGGTTCTATTTTGAAGGAAATGTGGTTTATAACATTTTTTTCCTTTATTTTTTCCTTAGGTCAATTTTAAATGAATTAATCGAGTGCATTCTCTCTGAAGAAATTGAAGGGGTTTTTAGTCTAACAGCTACTCTCTGCATTCTGATTATAATTAAAGGTCAGTCAAAACATTTTTGTCCTTTTTCCTTCTTTCTTTTCATGTACTACATTGAAATACACTGTAGTTAGTCCAGGACAGTGAAAATCCAATTTAATATCTAATCTTCCATTAAGCAATCTTTTATGTTTAAAGTTATTCTATTAAATTATGGAAGGGTGGGGTTGGTTTTTTGATAAATTATTGGTTTTGTCCAGCATTTCAACTCACCTTATTTCAAATAGGTAAGCACAAAACTTTAATTCTAAAGGATATTGCACCTGCCATTCAAAGGAAACTGATAACATGCAAGGATGCTGCCACAGGAGAATCCAGCAGCACTGAAAGGTGAGTGTGCTGTGGGAAATGAACACTAAGCTCTCCTATCCCCTCTCTGCAATAATTAGCTCTGTTCTCTACTTACATAATACTTTTAGAGTGCTCTGGGTGATTGATTGCAAGCTTTAAAATACTGGGGGGGAAAAGGGGAGGTGTTGAGCCCAGCACATTATTAAATTTCCTGCCCCTATATCTGCTGTGATTGTAATCTTTACATATTTAGCTTGGGGGTTTTTTCATTTAATTTGAATGTGTTATCACTTGATTCTGTATATTGCAGGATTCACTTCTGAAATCCAGGTCTGTTTGCAGCAGGAGTAGAACAAAACAAATGGTCCAGTTACTATTATTAGTGAAAGATTTTTCTCCCACACTTTGGCACTGGGCATATTCATCCAAAAACTATGCAGACAGTAAAAAATTAACTGAATATAACAATGACTTTAAAACCTTTCCACAAGTGATTTTATTTTGCTCTTTTTGTTGGAGGGGATTTCAAGTGTTCTATCTTGTGTGTCTTTTGTGATAAATTTTTAAAAAGTGATTGGCTGCATTGTATTTGGTATCATTTATCTCAGGCCTGCCTAAGATGGAGAATCATGATCAATGCTTTAGCCTTAAGTGTATCAAGCTTGCTTAAGTCTTAAAATCTGTGAACATCTGATTTCTGCCTAGGTATTGAACTGCCCATGGAATCAAAAAGTGTGCAAAGAGGACATTATAAGCACAAATACAGAATGTGAAGAAAGCAGACTCCGGTTATAGACATTAATCCAAAATTACTGAGCAAATTCATAATGCACCCTAGTGGCCTGAACAGGCAGAGGTCCTTGCAGTCTTTCATTCTTGAAACTGATGACCTTTACTATTCAGTCAAACAGTGAATGTAGAGTTGACAGACTTTAAAATAAAAAAACCCCAAGATTCCCAAGCATGGCAAGAAGCCCAACTTCATTTACTCAACAGTTTCCTGCACAGCTCTTCCAACCTGAGCCCACTTCCCCAGTGTGCTCTTCTGGTGGATCCCTGGCCTGAGGCACATTGTTCTCTGGTATTTCAGTACTTGACATAGACATTTGGTGGCTGAGCTGTGACTCCATGCAGAGGACGGTGCTCTGGGGTCCCTTCCACTACCTGCAATAGGCCCACAGGAAAGTGGGAGAGTTGCTTGACTGTCAACAAATTCTCCTTTAGTCAGGACCTAGCTTAGAAACACAATCAAACACAAATAAACAAAAGCCCATTCTTTTTCCCATGAAATCATTTAACATTGGGTTGCCATGTGTCCTACTAGAATATTTTTAACAATAATAATAATTATCTGGAAAAGAAAGAGTGGCAGGGTATTGTGTTTCAGTTTGCACTTCTTTTAATCAAGACAGTAGCAAATGCTGTGAAATTAAAGTGAATCTTAACATGATTAAATAAATAGGCACATTAAAGTGAATAATTGCTGCCACTTGAGAGCACTACTGACTATAAATTTCAGTGAGAACACAGATAATTGCTTTATGAATCTATATGATCATCTCTGCCCAGTGAACTGGGACAAATCAACCGACATGTTGGGGCAGATGAAGAGTATAAGATGCTACACAGTGTTTTAATTTCATGATATATGAGTGGCTACCTTTGTATAATACCAACTCAGGAGACAGCTGCAGACAAAATTCAAGGGTTAGTAATATGATTATGATAAAGGGAAGATCTTTTATATGAATCAGAATTGCAGTATTATAACAAAGTTCAGAAGCTATCACACAGCTTTGCAGAATTTGGGGGGGATTCGTACTTGTACAGTTATGTTGGGGATCTTTTCTCTCCAAAAGGGTAAAATAATTGATGCTGGAGAGAGGAAGTTCTGTAGTGATTGCATTTTGCATGATGAATTAACGTGTTCACAATTTCACAGCTAGGAGACAATGTCAGACAAGGCTGGGCCTCTGGTGGCTTCTGATGTGCCATTTGTAGTGCTCTGCTGCGTGTGTGCTAATGTACAGCTAAAATGTGATTATACATGGTCAGAAATGTGCCCTGTTGTTTGTAAACTATTTTATCATCCTACTCCACTTACCAAACACCATATTTTAGTTATGGTATGCTGCAAGCTAGATCTCTGGTCATTAATTTGAAGACGGTCCTCTAATGCACAGTGCTGTGCTGCTGCTTGCTAAAATACATTACTGGGTTTTAGCTCGTGCTTAATAATATTATTATTTTTTGCTTCTGAATGCATTATCTCCTAATAACTCCTTGAGGGATTATTTTATTTAATGCCCAGGTATACCAGGAAATGGTGACATTCTTTAATTTCCCAAGAGACTTGGCATTTTGTGCCAACATCTTAACTTCAGACTTGGGTGTAATCTATTACACATTAGCAGTGAAAGAAAAAGTAAAAGTAAAAAAGCTATTCAATGTGCTAATTAAAGTGCTGTCCTTATGCAAGGAATTGTTGCACTAATTCAGAAGCAAAACCTTTCACTGCAGTTTACTCTTCCCTCTTCAGCTGAGTTAGTGGTGTCAGATGGTTCTGTGGGTCTGTATTTTAAAAATGCTGTTCAGTGCATTTAAAAATTCTGGACAGCATCCTGTATATTGAGAGAATTTCCTCAAGAGTAATGGCACACACATTAATTCAGTTGATAAAACGCAAATATTTATGCCTAACAAAAAAATGCAGATAAAGCTGTCAATGGAGTTGTTTGGAGGCTACAGAAAAATGTCTCGCGTTCTGTAAAATCTAATGTGCTGTAGGATAATAACTTTTATTTAATACTGTGTATTTAATTTAATTAGCATTTTGATATATGAGTATTAGAATTCAAATTTTGCTAATGGCTGTGCTGAAAGATATTTCTTTAGCATTATCATTTACCTAGCTCCCAAATTCTTAATTGTGCTTTCATTGCATCTGTAAATAATGGCTCTTGAATTGTTTTGGTATAGAACTGTGGGTACAATTTCTCTGCCACCCATCTTTAAGTTCCCTAGAAAGGTACTTGGTAAAACTGACTTCAGCTTGTCTCTGGGGGAGGAGCACAGATATCCCAGCTGATGGCTCAGTGGCCAGTGGTCCCACTTGACAAATCTATAATTTTATTAGCCTTAAACTGTAACAAAATAAAATTTATACAAAGCAGCATTGTGCCTAAACCCACAGAACTTAACTAATTATCCTAATTGGTAGTACCCTATAACACCACCTTACTTTGACCCTGGAGTTTCCTCCTGGCTTAAAGGCTGTAGCACTGTAGAGAGGAGCATGGGATTAGAGATGAGAGTCAGAATGGGGTAAGAGGAGTGTGAGGGCAGCTGGAGGAGGCAGCTGCTAATAACAATAAGGTAGAAAGCTCAGGCTTGGAAAAAAGCTGCCACAGGTGAGAAGAAAAATTATAAAGACTGAAGAATGAGGGAGAAATTAAGAAAGTAAAAGAATGAAAAGTGCTCTTAGAATGAATTATCCATAAAGGATTTCACTGTGTTTGAACAGAAGAGTAACTATGCTGTGCAGAAAACGAGTGAGTTTTTTAACTAGGTGATGAGATATTAGAAAATGTGCTTGAATTGACATAGTAATTTAAACTAGCTTGCTGTTAGTTATTTTAGAGACAGAGGTAATCAGCAGAAAAATGAAAAAGTTGAAAGAAAAAGAATCCAGCTATTTCAAAAGTAATTTGTAAAGGCATTTTTAATAAACTAAAATGGACTAACTGGTCAAAGAAATCATGTGGTAGCTGTACTCTGAGAATCAAATAGTTGAGGATTGATTTGTCATTTAGCATTTCTAATTCTGTTATGCATTGTTTTATGCCATTTCAGATTCCTGTATGAATCATCTCTGAAGATTTTGGATGAGTTTTTGAATCCTTGACCACACAGAAGCTTTTGTAGTGAAAATTGAAGGAAGATGTCTTGCTTTTTAAAAAACTTATCAACTTGTCTTTTAAACTTGGGAATTGTTTAAGATTGCTTTCTGTTATTCTGTACATTTAAGGCAAGGAAAATGTATAAAAATGTGTATAGAAATTATGTAATAGTAAAGATTTTTCAACAGGTGCAAAGGGGTTATTCTGTATAAAAATGTCTTCTTGGGGGGAGTGTAAAAGCAGTATTTTTGTATCTTTGTTTTTGTAAAATAAATAATTGTATAGATAATCTGAGACTGAGGTCTCACATGACCTCAGTCTTTGGGAGGAATATATTCCCAGGGGGCATGGAAATTAATTTTGTTTTGAGAATGTGAGGAACAAAATGGTGATTGGGAATAGCCATTGTGGCTTTACCAGGGGCAAACTCTGCCTAACCAGCCTGATTTCCCTTCCTTTTGTAGAAGAAGAGAGAGCAGAGAGTGTCCTGTTTCCTGCCCTTGGCAAAGACTTTTACACAGTCTTACACAGTATCCTTAAAGCCAGACTGGAGAGGGATGGGATGGATGGGTAGACTTGGAAGGGGAGAGGGAAACTGGCTGGACCATCAGACTGCAAGAGTGATCTGCTGTGGGGTGAGGTTGGCAGCTGTGGCTGTGGCACTGCTGAGGGCAGGCCCTGCTGCCAGGGCTGGTTGGTGACAGGGTGAGCAGCAGCCTTGGACTGATGGCAGATGGCACCACCTGGGAGCCATGGCTGACACCAAGGGGCATCTCCTGATGTTCAGCAAAGAGCTGCTCCCAATGGACAAATTCTGCACCCACCCAGGCCCTGCACGAGGGCTGTGTCTTGGGGCCTGCGCCTGCCTGCAGGAGGATAAAGACTTTCCCCAGAGATGCACGTGGAGGAGAATATGAGGCTGCAGAAACAACTTGAGCAAGAGAATTTCTTGTTGGACATGAAAAACAATCACTGTGAGAGTGAATTGGAAGTGGAAATGGAACTGGAACAGGTTATTCAGAAAGGCTGTGGAATACCCATCCTAGGAGATAAGCAGAACTTGGCTGGCAAGGAGGGCTCTGATCATCCATCATGTCACAGCTTTGGAGTCAGCCCTGCTGAGGATTGGACCAGACTCTCCCCTGACCTTCCTCATAATTTGAATATTCAGGTAATTCAGTACCCAGTACACTGGGGGG
>JACBWW010000017.1:1685207-1729856 GCA_020086605.1 Lanius collurio
GCCTAAACACATTTATATATAATATAATATATTTATATATTTATATGAATATATTCATATATTACTCAAGTCTATCAAGCAGACTTGAGTAATATATAAATTGGTTTATATTTAGCTATTTAAAAATTTATAACTATTTTGATAAGTTAATACTAATAATGCAGATAATGCAGGCATCTAAGCCACTTATTTAGTTTTCTTCATGCAACCAGATTCTCTCCTAAGAGTAATAGAATGCTGATTGCACAATGTTATTTTGCCTTAATGGAGATACCTGTAACTTACCTGTCTGAGCTCATGGTGTGGTTGAAGCCCAGCCAGCAGCCAGGCTCACTGCCTGCACCCCTGTGACATGGGGGCAGGACTGGAAGAGTAAAAGTCAAAAAGAATCAGTTTAGTAATTAAGAAAAAATAATGGTACTTTTTCAAATGTGAGGAAAAGAGGAAAAAAGAAGGAAATAAAACCACCCAGCCAGTCCCTGAGCAGTGCCCTCCCCACAACCTCCCTCCCAGTTTATTGCTGAGTGTGGTGCCATCCCTTTGGTCACTTGGGGTCTCCTGTCCCAACTCTGTCCTCTCCACACTCCTGATGCACTCTCAGCTTCCTTAGGGGTGGGGGGAGAAGCAGAGACCCCTTGATGCTGTGTAAGCCTTCCTCAGCAATAGCTAAAACATCCCTGTGTTATCAGCACTGTCTCCAGCACAAATTCAAAAAACAGCCCCATACCAGCTGCTGTGAAGGAATTTATCTCAGCCAGAACCACAGCTCCTGATGCTTTAGTTTTTGTTCTGGTTTAGGAGATTTAATAGCAATCTTCAAGAAAACAATTCAGCCACAGACCAAAGTTGCATCCTCCAGCTTAGACCTGGACCTGGATATTTGCCTTTGGTTATCTACAATGAAGTGAAGTGATTCTCAGGGTGGGCCTATGCAAATGGATACTGAGTCTCCAGTGTCACTGAGTGGCACTGAAGTTGACCAATTTGGCCAAATTAAGACGGACTCTTCATTCTTGATTAAGATTTGTGCAAAGCTGTACCTCCCATCTGTATCTACAAGCATCTACTCTGCTGGGTTTCTTTCTGTGGTAAGGGACTGCAAGGTTTGTTTCAAGTTATCTGCTCTGTCAATGCAAACATCAGACCCATACTTGACACTGGTGGGTAAAACTTCCCAACTGGATAAAAGCTGCTTAACTGGAATGTTGCCATCTAAAAGCAGTGCAGTTCTTACTGGCAAGCTTTGCACCAGGATAGTCAGTGTGTGCTTGGATTCATGAGTTCCAGATTTACCTCACCCACAGCAGAGGCCTCACTGAAAGAACTAATGGTGCCCCAGCAGGTTGCTGTAGATCTGCCAACTGTTTATCTATCAACATCTTTGTAAAAACTGTGTTCTTTGGCCTTCATTCTTCTACATCTGTTAACAGGCAGGTGTTCCGGTAATGACCTTTTAAATCTTCTGATTATACAAATTACTCAATGAATATGTAAATAACTTTCTCTTTTCTGCTTCTCAGTTTCTCAGTATTTGCTCATATCATTAGATTAGAAAAGAATACAAATTTACTGCCTTGTTTTTTCCTCAATGTATAATTTTGATTTTTTCAGTTTTCATGGAATTAATGTACAGATGCAATATCCCCGCACCTAAAGAAATAAGGCCATTCCATCAGCATCAGAAATAGGTGTATTTCCTTTGAAGAACTCAGGTGATACTGATAGGGAGGGTAAAAATTTTAAAGATAAAGCTTTGTCCTCCTGGTGGCTGGTACTCAAGTGGTTCTCAAGAGTGTTTGAAATAATTTTCTGTTAGTCCTGCACCTGGTGAACATATTTCAGTTCAGTGTCTAGTCCTAGCTTTACTAAACTGCTCTGCCATGAATAAACATTGGCTTTCTGCAGCAAAAGTAGTTATGTCGTTGGGATTCTTTGAGCCAGGGTTTGTCAGGGCTTTCTCCTTTAGGCCTTTGTGGCAAATTTCACAGTATCAGAGGGGTTCTGTGTTTCACTTCCTGTTTTCATTGCAAACTTTAATCTTGCAAAATTTTAAATCTACATATTCCTTCTGTTTGGAAGATAAAATAAATAGGAAGTTTCTTAAGCTGTTATCTTTTGTAAACCCGTGAAACAGATTTGTTTCATCTTCTTCATCAAAAGTGCTGTTGGGAAAGAGGTGTTGTTCTCTGAGTGTGTTTGAAAAATTCCCATAATCTTAAAACAGACCCTTTTAGATCTGTTCAGCTTTTTGAAGAAGTTGGACCTGACTTTGATTAATAAACATGCTTGGAAAGTGAGCAAGAAAACACCAGTCTGTGATACTCCTTTGGGCAGCTGGCACAGGCAGTTGGTGGTAGTGAAGAGCCACCTGCAGAATAAGTGTTATGGTCACAGTTGTACCTGTGAGTGGCATGTGAGCTCTTCCCTTTGTGCATGTGCATTCAGGATTAATGAGACTGAAGAAAGCAATAATTCCAAACTATTTTCAGTAACCAATGTTGTTTGTAAGGACTTGGGCCCTTTTTGTGATGAGTGAGTTCATTTGCTGTGTTGTCTGGATGGGAAACAAAGCCCAGCATATGCCACCTATCACAGCTTCAACTTGTGAGCTAAGGAAAAACCAGGAGAAACTCAAGCTTATTCCTTAGCAAATAAAAGTGTTCAGATATGGATCCAAGCACACAAACCTTCAGATTAGCCAAGGAAACTAAAAAAATTCACCTTACAGCTGCAAGCCACTTTACATTTAAACTCCCGTGTGCTGCTGCTCTCAAGCGCTTTGAGGTCTTCTGACTTTCAGAAGGAAATCAGAGACTAATTTTGACAAAATTTTTCACCTCACTTGCAAGATGCTTAATGAAGGACACTTCTGATAATAACTGATGTGAAACCAAGACACAGCAGTGAACTTCCCATATTCTTTGCTGATCTGCTCCTGCGTCTTGCAAACCAAGGCCACTGCACAGTGCCCAGCTGTGCCTGTGCCAGGAGCCCTATCGTGGCAGCTGTGCATTTCTGAGAGAAGGGCATGGCTTGGTACTGGCTCCTTGACAAGCAGCTGGCCAAGGGGAGCTTTCAGGAACAACTACAGAACTTTTCATGGGTGGCCAGCAGTTCTTCAGGTTCTGACAGGCACAGGACCTGTGCTCAGGTCTTGCCTCATCTGCTTTAACTATTCATGGTCCTGTGCTCGGTGTACTGCTTGTCTGAGCATGGCCTGATGCACAGCCCCAGGATTCCAGCAGTGGTGTATCTGTAGCTTTCATTTACTCAGCAATCACTGGGAGTTTTTCACTGGGTTAGGGTGATCAGCATAGATGTGTTCTTGGTCTTCTCTAATCAGAGTCTTTTGTCTCTCTCCGGTTCCTCATCATGGTTCTAGCAAAGTTGCTAGAAAATATATGCTGTAGCACTGAGGAAACTTCATTTTCTGTTGAATCGTTCAGCATTTTTTTTAAAACAGTATGACAGTAGGAGTTCTGTTACTATTATTTTCTTACTGCTCATGACTCTAATAAGTAGAAGCTGTTACCAACCTTTTTCTCTTGTGTCATTCTTTTTAACCAGAGGACCACCTTGTTCATAGGAAAATAACTTTGTTGTCAAACACAACTTGACAATTATTTATTTCACGGTGCTTACATTAGTTAAGATTGCACTTTACTAGATTCTTCCTATGTAAAATTCTAGTATTTTGTTTTATATTGTCAACTTGTCCCAGTTTCAAATATATGTTCAAACTTCATTAGTTTGAGCTTATTTTTTGTGCTGTCATTAATGAAAATATTAAATAAGATGCTGTTCCAAAACATCATTAGTAATTACTTTTCAGCCTAATCTAGTTCCCTCTTCCGTTCAGTTGGTTCCCTACCCATTTTACTGCACCTACAATAAATCCTTGTCTTGGGTTAATACATTTTTATTATGCTGCAGCAGCAGATGCTGTGCTGTAAAGCCTTACATTTTAAGCAGGTACATTTTAGCAGTTCTTGCTGAAAGCTCCATGAATCCTGTGTGGCCACGTAGAGGATAGAGCCAGCTCAGCCTCCTTTACAGTTCTTTGCAATGTGCAATGGTGTGTGCTTCCTGCCTTTGGAGCTAATTATTAAACATTTAGATAACCTGCTTGTGTTAGCTCAACTTTCAGCTGAATAAAGAATATTGATTTGGCTTTTCTTTTTCTTTGACTCCTACTGCAGCCATCCTTACTTACCCACTGCCTAAAATGGTACCTGAGCACCAGCTTCTTAGAGAGAAATTCAGGCTTTGTGCGCAGACATTTCTGAAATATTGCCATGGTTATTAAAAATAGGTGTTTCCAACTTTATTTTCTCAGGACAGCACCTAAAGGAAAAATACTGCATCTGTAAGAGCCTGCAAATTCAATTAGAGCAGTCTAGAACAGCACTTAGAAACAAAACACAGCAAAACAAAACCAAGCTCAAAGTGTCTCTGCTTCCTGTTCTAGTTCTGGCTATTTAAGGACAGTATAACTCTCCTACATGGAAGGAAAAGCTCCTTTGACTGGACAGGCTTATTTTACTGATCACACTGCCAAAAGCTGCATCCTTTCTTACACCAGCCTCTATTGGACACTACCAATACACAGGGTAAAGGCTCTTCTTACTCTTGGTATTTCCTCAGTTCTGCACAAAGTTCTAAGGCTTGTCTTGTGTTTTAAAATGGTCCTTTTTTAAAGGGAATCAGCCTTCCTGACAAAAATAGTTTCTCTCCTCTTCTGACCCCCAGATTCCCTCTCATGGGCTGCTCTCTTGGCCTGCAGGACAGTTGTTTCCATGGGGCTGTCCCCTCACAATGTGTGAAACACTTGTTTGCCAGTGCATGAGCTGGTCACTGGGCACAGCTGATGAGTTTGCCTTTTGTACAAGAGCTGCTGAGGAATGGGCAATGACCATAATAACCTATAATCAAACTCAAGGACAGCAGCAACAATGTCTGAGATGGACACTGCATGGTGCACTATGTCCCAAAACCCGATTTGTAAATGAAAGAAGTTAAAGGTGGGTTTACCATCTTCCACATCAGATTTTCTTTCCTTTTGTAGGTGTTTCCTATTAGAATTTTAAAAGTTAATGGTATGCTAGGGCTCAAAAAGGATATAAAACCAGTCCATCTGCAATGAAATTGAGAACTGTTTGATGCAAGAAAGAGATCAGGTGATCTGATTACAGCCTCCTGGTTCCCTGATTTGATCTACAGTGGAATTGACAGCAAACTTTGGCTCCTAAGCCATCCATCACAGGTCAGCCAGCCTCTGGGGGATTCTTATCTTCCCAGTTGAGATCACAGAGCCTTAAACTGCCTGAGTAGCACATAGAGATCGGGGAACCTAGCCTGCAGTTTTTAATTTATCAGTAGATCATGATGCATTGATTGAATGCTTAAAAGCAGGCCTGTTTCAGTGTGATCTAATATTAGAAAGCACTCTGTGCTATCTGATGAGAGACTCTCCTGGGCAATTAGCACATCTGAACAGGTGCGATGCTTTTGACTCTGGAAATAAATAGACTTAGTGGGAAAAAAATATGTAACTATTTTATTTGTTTGGTTGGGTTTAATTTGTTGGTTTGTTTTAATTATAGTGAGAGGGAAGCAAAGAATTCTTTTTTCACAAACCTGTTGCAAAGACCATTTTTGTCCTTTTGGGTCTCAACCTTCCTGTTGCAGTTTTAGTTTAGGACAGTTTTTCTATCTCTATTCATCTGCTAATGAAAGAAAATGTCAGTTACAAGTTTATTTTTGTCTTGGTATTTTTTCTAAATGTATTTAATATAATTCTTGCCAGTAGAATTTTGTGCCGATATCGTTTTTTCATTCCTTTTTTCATTGGCAATCTAGGAGATGAAATGATAGAATATTAAGTATCCATCACACAGCTCAGAGCAAGAACCTTGTTCATCTGTCTCTGTGTCTCTTCATCACACACAGCAGAAGCTCTGTTAACAAAGCAGAAGAGTTCATGGGAAATGCCCAGCCTAAGCAGGAGATTCCCTTGAGAAATAAAGTAGGTGGTTTTGTTTTGTTTTTGATGCTCCATTGGAACACTCTGAACTGCAACAGAGAGCAACAGGAAGGCTTTTAAAGTAGTGATTCAGAACAGAAAAAGAGCATTGTCTCTTCTATTATTCAACTTTTAATAGTTTCTTCAAAACCTATGACTGTTCTCAACATAATCTTGTACTTGCAGAGACACGATGTAATTTCAGTGTAGTCCAAACAATGTTCCTCTCCCCAGCTGTCATTACCATGAACTTTCCCTCTTTTTTTCTGATCACAGCATACCCTCGAAAAGCGACCTTCCTTTAAAAGAAACACATCATAGGCAATGGCCCAAGCAGTCTTGTACTCTGAGATATCAATGCCTTGAGCAAGACTTTCTAATTTTTTTTTTTACTGGAAAATATGTGCTTACTTTATTTTTATTTTTTTTAGTTATTCAAAATAACCCATGTCAGTAAGCATTAATTTATAATACTGCAGTGAAAAGGATCTGAGATCAGTTGTTCTTGCTCCATTCTGAGTTGCTATCAAACATATTGTTCAATTCTACATTTCCTCACAGTGTACCATGAGGAAAATATCCTCAAGGATACTCCAAGTTTATAGAAACACAGCAGCTATAGCAAATATTCTAACCTCTGGGCAACCACCAGGTTTGCTTGTGTTTTACAGTAAGCAGGACAACACTTCCTGGATAGAACATAGAGGATCAGCTTACTCCCAAAGCAGATTGCCCTCAGCAACAGGCAGCAAAATTGAGAGAGAGATGCTGGAGAAAATAATGGAAAGGAGCACAGGTGGCTTCCTGAAAGTGTTGTTCCACACTTCCTCTCACCAGCACAGCAAGGGCCGGGAAAATGCAAGATTCTTTGTGCTTTGCGAAACCAGATCCTCCCTCGTATGTTTTCAGGATGAGAGGAATGGCATCAGGTGAGGTTTAGATTGGATATTAGGATCAATTTCTTCACTGAAAGGGGGGTCAAACATTGGAATAGGTTGCCCAGGGAAGGGATTAAATCATACCTGACAGTGTTCAAAAGTTATGTGCATGTGTCACTTGGGGATATGGTTTAGTGGCAAACACAGTGGTGCTGGGTTAACAGTCGGATTCAATGATCTTGGGGGTCTTTTCCAGCCTTAAAGATTCTATGGTTCTTTGAAACATATAAAAACATTGTTTAAGAACATTATTAGGGCTGAAAAGTCAGGCACTCAAAAGTCAAGTGATAGCGAAATGCAGATGTGCAAGCTTTAATCTCTGCTGTGATTTTCTGTCAAATGTCATGATATTTTTAATCACATTAAGAGAAGTTACTTATTCCACACAAACTGTTCTCTGTAGCTGCTCTATGGATCATGCAAATCCCTTGCTGTTGATGACACAGCAAATGGTCAGTGCTTTTTTCCCCTTCTGGTTCCCCACACAGCTCCACAGAGCCTGCTGCCTGCTGTTCATGCCCAGCTCCTTCTGCAATGGCGTTACTATGGCACTACTCACTGCAGTCCCAGAATTTCACAGTGATTCATGTCTCCTTCCCTGGATGTTTACTTATCACCATCTTACAAATGCACAGTGACACTAAGGTAAAAATTTTCCATGAATTTTGGGAATTCTGTCAGATTATAAACACTTGTTGCCTCAAGGCACCCATCTCCAGCTGTGGGTGCTCAGCATTTGAACCAGGCTGCAGGTTCCCAAGTCAGGCACAGCAAGTGAGGGAGACGTAACCAGAGCCTCCCCAGTGGCTTCAATCAACTACAGGCCAATTCTTTCAGAATGACAAAGTGCAGTAATCTCATTCATCCTTTAATTGAGCACAAGAGGAGTGGGTACCCCAGGGGATTAGTTACTCATTGTAAAACCCATTCACCAAGTATCAAGTCTTACAGATTAGCAAAGCTGGATGAAAATAGAATTTTAAAACTGTTTTTGAACTACCTTCCATTAAAAGAACCTAATTAATTTTAAAAATTGTCTCCCTATTGACATTTCAAATCAATTTTGATCAATGGTAACCAAATCTAATTATTCATTGCACACCTAAGAGTTTCAAGATGGTTTCGAAGAACAAGAACCTATTAGCAAAAAACAGTTACAATTGTCTAATCCTTTCATCTGGATATCCCATCATGGTGTGCTCAGCAAGTTTTTGAGCTGTCCTGAGGACTCTAAATACATATGAAAATCAGCAGTAATTCAGGTGGTTTTGTTTTGAAATCTGTCTCCAGTGACTGCAAAACAGGCAAGTCCCAGTTCAGCCTGTGTTGAACTGAGGTGACAGTGGTATTAGCAGGGAACAGCCTTTCTCAGGCAGGAGGGACCAGCTCTAGAGCACATCAGTCACCTATGCTTGTTCTCACAGAGCCCATCCCTCTCCCAGGGAAGCCCAAATTCCCTTTCATAGCTTGACACCAGATATAAAGATGTCAGAATGGCCTCAGAGCTCGGTTCATCAGTTACTGTATCCCTGCCTTGAGACACCAGGGGTCTGCTCTTCACAGGTTCTGGACATCCACACATTGTTACTCACTTCATTCCACCTTAGCCTTCTTTTCCAAAAACTTCACACCAAATACAGCTTCAGCAACCTGTTTCCTGTGGGTATCACCATAAGTGGTATTTGAACAAGTCAGCTAGAATTTTAGATGAGTCTTAAATGAATTTGGGTTCAATCCAGACCTGCAAATGCCTACATTAACAGAAGCTGCTTTCTCCAGCATCCCCAGCAAACCAGCAGGAGAGATTATGGAAATTTTCCTCACACATGCACACTGAAGTGGCTGGTCTGGTACCAAGGCTTCCTACAGCCTTGGAAGTCAGCCCTGAGCACTCATACACAGAGGTGTTTAGGTCTTCAGTTAATTTAAGTCACATCTCCTGCTATTCTCACTGGTAATTTTCTCTAGCTGCATTTCATCTCTTAGGCCTTGAACATTCCACTTTAGGCTCCTTTCCAGGAACACATAAAAACCATTATCATTCAGTTACAGTATAGGGAATAAAAGACTGGCTCACAGCTTAGCAGACATAACTAAAATCAACCTACTTTTTTTTTTTTTTTTTTTTTTTTAAACTCTATCCATTGTGCACTTGCACAGTTCTCTAGGATTTTTCCTTCTGGCTCTGTATTGAACTCCTGTTCCTCAGTGATGCTGAAATACCTAGAGCAAAACTTTTAGTGTGCACCAGAGCAAGGACATTTTCTAATACAATTTTGGAAACAAGAAAAAAAAGCTTTAAAATAGCTGAGAACAGCCAGACAACATCATTCTTAGATACAACACAATTGCTATGATATTCATAAAACTAATCACACCTGTATCTTCTAGATCCTGCAATTATTTATTTTCATGCTAAGCTGAATTCAGTATGAATTCATTTAAAAGTTTCTAAGGCTCTACTAGTTTTAGAGACATTAAATGAAAAATACTGAAAATTGGTAATTTCTGTATCAAATGCTAAAATCCTTTCAAGTACTTTTAGTCACACTATGAAATATTCAACAATTGAAAAAGAAAGACCACAACCACTGCTGATGTGACCTTTGACTATACATTTTTACACCAGTTAAAGACTTTTCCCTTTAGGAACTTTCTATTTCTTTGTCCTAAAACTTTGTCCCTGAATTTCAACCACCAAATTGAACTTAAAGTGAGTATTTGTATTGCTATGGAGAGAGTGGTATGACTCTAGCCCTCAGTAACCCAGACTTCTGAAGAGCTTCTTGTGCTTTAAAAACTCTTGGTGTGTCAGGCCCTGGATGGGTATTTAGACGTATTGCTTATCATTATTGCAAAGTAAAGCCCTTCCTTCTCAATTGTTTAAAATATTTAACTATTTCGGTTCTATATTTTTTAAAAATGTGTACATGGAATAAGTTATACATCTTTTCTTATTAAAGCGATCAAATAGACAGAGCTATATAACCTTACCTGTACTTTTTCAACATACATGAGCAAAAGAAGCTACTTGCTAAGTGTATTGTACAAAATTTCTATTAAACTTTTCTGATAGTTTTTAATACCAAGGGCTATTACAGCCTCTGAAATACAGTTGCAATACCACCCTCACATAATTTGATTATAAATCTTGTGACTTTAGACTTTCCATCAACAATAGTGAATAAGTGTAACTAAAATATTCCAGGATATGAATGTGTGAACATTTCTGCAGTCAGAGTTTGAGTGTCTCTGCAAGATCACCCTGGAGAGTGTCCAGTGCATGCCAGAGCAGAGTTTATGACTGCTCACACCAACAACCTGCAAAGTGGCAATTGGAGCTGCTCCTCTTGTAACCATGGCACTCCAAGAGGTGGCTCTAGAGAGAGTTTTTCTGGCCTCATTTTTCAGAGTCTTGTGAAATGAGTCCTCAAATCACACACAAGGTGCAGGAGCCTTACTGCTGCTGCTCAAGCAGCTCTTTCTGCCCTCAGAAAAGCATGGTGAAAGTTGCACGTGCATCAGAGCCTTCAGAATCTCCCTTCATATCTGCAAATACAGGCTTTGAATGTTTTACCTACATCCTCTCAAGCCAGAACACGTAACAACAAACCAGTATAAATTCTGTTTTTGGGGCACGGATATAGCACAAGCCTCTCTAACTCCTTCTCTCTTCTTTCACCCTTAACCTTCCAGTACATCCTAAAGCTCTGCCAGGATATCTAGGTTACTGAATCTGAGACAAACTGCCTGATAGGCATTGTTCCCTGTGGACTTTGGGCCCATTAGCAGGACAAATGATCTGCAATTAACGTGCTCAGAAGTCTGGATTTGGGGAGGGGGGTGTGGAGGGGACAGGGGAATGAGAGGACAAAAGAAAATGAAGAAGGTAATTTTAATGCTTCTTTTTTCTCTAAGGGCTTGTTTGTCTGTGCAGGTAGAGTGTATTTAGCATAGCTGGAACTGACCTTTTGTTCAGGCTCTTCTTTATACTTGGATAAACTGACAAATAGCTGTGATCTTCAGATGAAACATGCACTTCACAATTTCTACAATCACACAGGTTATAAATATAATTCCCATTTTTAATTAAAAAACAATGCAAAGGCTTTCTAGCATGACCTTAGTAACTAAGTATACAGTAAAACTCAGATGTTACCTTTGAGTTGTAAGTTCTCATACTTAGCCTCCAACTATCCTGTATTCATTAAATCCTGTTTACATTTTATTCATATCACAATTATTTATAAAATGGTAAGTATTAAGGGTATTTTCCCTTTGTGGGTCTTTATGCCTAACTTATTCTCTGGCAATGTTTAACTGAATCCCGTGCTTGCTTTTTACACCCAATCAATGTTTGGTTCGTGTCGTTTTGGCACTTTTTGTTCTTACATCTCTAAAAAATTTTACCATTAACTCAGTTCCCAGCTGATTAATTCACTACTCTTAATATTTCATTCTGAACAGTATTAAATCAACAAAATAAATCCTAAAATGATCTTTTTGCTAAACTACTACCTACAAGACCTTTTCTAGCAGGGCCTTTTGCTTTCAATAAGATGTTGAACAGACCAGTGAAATTGAGAGAGGCTGGCCTAAAAATCCAGTACTTAGTTCATGTCTTTGAATCAACCAGAGCAAACATTTGAACATTTAAAATACCAGGCCACACAAGTGTCCTGGCCACTGGGCTAATTAGCCATCCTGGTATCATTTCTGGCCCCTTCTGGGTCTTTCTTCTAGCCCTTACTGGTGTATTTTTGATTAAAACATATATATTTCTCACAGAGAACTATAGTCAGACAACACAGCATTTTCAAACAGAAGAGTGTTCCCTTGAAAAACTCCTGTTCAGCTGTGGTTGCCATGGATAAGGATGTAAATCTTTCATATGCATAAAATCATATAGATTATCCAGCTCTCTTTTTACTTTGCCTAGCATGTTTTTCACATCTAAATGGGCATCATAAAAAGGCTTAACTTCAGCAATTAAGGACATGCTATGTGTTACTCACTGTGCTGAAATTTTCAGTTCTATTATTTCCAAAGTCATTCTTTCATGAAGCCTCACATTCACCTTCAGGCACATTAGCAAGGGAGAGCTGATATTCTACCCTCTCAGCCACCATTCAATATCTTCAGAATCCCTTACCAAAAAGATTTAAATATGCCCTTACAGAAATAATTTGCTGATACCATTTTTTTCAAAACTATCAACTTCTACAGTTCTATTTGAGCCCTATAACATCCCTGACTTCAGGAATGGAGAAATTCCTCTAGTCTTTTTAGAAATTTTCACAAATGACTTGCACATGTTAGGATTTTTTTTTCCACAGCTCAGAAACTTATTTAAAACATGATAAGGAAAACAACCTCAAAACAACCTCACAAGGCTGGTAGACCTAAACATGGATGCTTAATTTAATATACAAACTATTGAAAACCTTGGCACTGATAATTGTCTTGATAAAATGACTGTGAAGCAGCAAGGAAGCTGCGTGTGACATGTTATTTACACTGTGATACTATTTTTTCATCTAATTTGCACACAGACTCAAGTCTTGCAGTTTTTACACTTCATTAACAAAATTCACTGTACCTTATACACATGCCTTCAATCTGTCTGCTCCTGGGGTTTAAGACAGATCTGTGTATCTTTGTTAGGTGAAGCCTACTACAAAACTGTAAAATACAGCCAGGTAGGGAATGCCTTGCAATTCCCTGAGAATTGCTACTTGAGTTATCTCCAAATGCCTAATTCACCTACTGATTGACTCTTTACTCTTTCCTTGACACCTGACTCCTGTCTTTACTGAATTTGTATATTCAAGGATTTCTTCCTGTATTCCATGAATGCCCTTTCTGTCCTGATTTTTCACATTGCTTCAAATGCTTTTGAACAAATGCCATTATTTTGCTAATCCTATGCACAGAGTGGCTATGAGAATTTTAATTTCCTTTTAAAATCTGCATAGTATTTGATCATAAATTCACAGGAACTATGCAAATCATTCCTTGCAGAGCTGCACTGCCTTCCAGTAATATCACTGTTATTTTGTATTTTGACGTACAACTTGTTCTCGTGCTGGGTCTGCCATTTGCTCCTTTCTTACCTTCAGTTATTTTGCAGTTCTCTGCTAATTCTGATGACCTTTTTCCTTGTTCCCACTACTAGCTTTTAAAGCCAGATGGTTTGCATAACCCATGAGAATATACTAATTTATGTTTCAGCACTTTCATTTCTCATCTTGTCCTTTCCACAGAATGCTTTTCCCTCCTTTTTTGTTTCTCCCTTTTTAGTGCTCAGATTTCTCTCACCGTCATCAAAATTGATTTTTCTGAGGTAAAGGGACCTTTTGGCTTACTGAAACCACCATCCTGCAAGACATAAACAGTCATGTAACAGACTTCAAGAGCAGAAATGCTTGAAAAGACCATCCACTATCAATATATTTTTTGGAAAATTCTGTTTTCTGAATCAAGTATTGCCCTTTTTTGCATCTGAGTCACCAGCCTTAAGCACAAAGGAAAGGAGGTGACTTTGCACCAGCTCTAGAAGCACTGATTTTTCCAGCACAGAGGTTCATGCTTGTCCCACACAGCAAAACTGAGGGTAAGAGTTGTCTGCAGCTGTCTGTAAATGCCCCTTGTTCCCCCTGAGAGCTCCAACCCAGAGCTCCTGCCCCAGGTCTTGGAAGTGAGCAAGGAGGAAGGTCTCTGCTCTCCCAGGCTTAGTCTGTTCTCTGTGGACTTTTGTTACTTACTTTTCTGTTCCATGGCAAAGCCACTTCATGCACTACTATTCTTACTCTTTTTAAACACCTTGAGTGTGTCTCAGTCTGGTTAAAGCCAGAGAAGAAGCATGTCAGGTATAGTCAGAGCTGTTTACCTGAAGTATGAAGAAGGCAGTGGGAATCTGAAACTTCAGGGAGGAATAAAGTAGATGTTTGGGTGACAGAGGGGGCTGGGACCAACATCAGTTGGTGTGGCTTGGAGCTGGCTGTCCTGGCCAAAAACACATCCCCTGCATGGAGACATGGCGCCTGTGCTGTGTTACCTTGGTGTCTGTGGCTGCTGCGTTAAAGGCTGAATATTGTTACAGAAAGTTCATGAGAAAAGGAGGGCCTGTGAGCCAGCAGGGACTCCATGGGCTTGAGACTCCTGATCCCTCCCTGCCAGCCTGGACTGATGGTCCCAATTGCGTGGAGTGATTTGGGGACAGGAGGTGAAGGATGAACACATCACCCATGTGGATGTCTCCCACAGAGGTGTTTACCTGAGGTCTCATTAAATCCTTTGGGATAGCCTGTACTGTTCTGTGGAGAAAGCACTGGTACACAAACCATTGCTAACGAGGCCACAGGGAGGATCCACTCAGCTGGCACCTTTCAGGTGAACTGAAAGGTTGATAGGGTGAACTGGTTTCACAGGATCTCAGAATTTTTAGGGCTGAAAGAGACATCTGGAGATCACTTTGTCCCACCTCTCCGCCAAGGCAGGATCACCTGGAGCATGTCCCGGTGGGTTTGGAACGTCTCCAGAGGGGGAGACTCCATGACCTCCGTGGGCAGCTGTTCCAGTGTTCAGCCACCCTCAACGTAAAGTTCTCCCTCTTGTCGAGGTCAAACTTCTTGTCTTTTAGTTCACGGCCATTGCCCCCATATGGCTCCATTGTTTCCCCGTACAGGTGTGTGGAACGTTTACTCCCTTCCCACGCCCAGCCATCTTTACGGGGGATGCCAGCGGAGGCGGCCAGCATGCCGGCTCCGCCACGGCCGGTGAGGTTCAGGGGGCCGGGGGAGCCCCAGCGCTGCCCTTGCCGGGGGGGAGCCGCTTCCCCGCGGTCCCGGCGGGGCGGGCAGGGCGGAGCGGGCGGCGGGGAGCGCTCCCCCCTCACGGCTGCCGGGCGGGCCGGGGCGGGGCCGGGGGCGGGCGGCGCTGGTCGCTGTCCTGGGTGTTGAATCTGCTGCGGCTGCCGGAGCCGGGGAGCGGCCGAGTGAGGCACAGGGCGGGCGGGCGGCATGGAGTGAGGGCTGGCGGCGGCGGGCAGGGGAGCGGGGCATGCGATGGGCCAGGCATGATGGGCGCGCTCGGCTCCGTCCTCCCGCTGCTGCTGCTGCTGCTGCCGCCGCCGCCGCTGCCGCAGGTGCTCGCCGCCGCCCCGCGCATCCAGCCGCCCTCCGTGGGGGCCGCCGCCGAGGCGCGGATCGGTGAGTGGGGCGAGGGGCGGGGGGCGCGGGGCTGGCGGGGAGCGCTCCCCGCGCTGCTGCCCTGGAGCTTCCCCGCAGGCAGCTCGGCAGGGCCCCGGCGGCCGCGCCCGCACGGCGGTCGCTGGGGGGCCCGTCCGCCCGTCCCTTTCCCCCGGCTCCGGATAAGCGGCCCCGTCCGCCCGTTCCTCACCGGCGGCTCCGGAGCTCCGTCCTCTGGTCCCTCACCATTGGCTCCGGTGAAGCGGCCCCGTCCGCCGGTGCCTCGGCACCGCCTCCCGCTGCCCGTCCCCGTGCCCCGGTCCTTCACGACCTGCTCCCGGCCCCTCACACGTCCTGCCCCCGCCGCTCCGCCCGCAGCCCCTGCCCCGGCGGCTGTCCCGTCTCGGGGGACACCTCTGCGGGGCCGCTCTCACCCGCTGTCCCCACATGCTGAAAACTTCCGCCGGGGCTCACGAGGCCCCTGGAATCGGGGTGCGCCAGTGGCGAGTCCCCGAAAATGCTTCCAGCATCCACGTATTTAACCCTTCTCCCGGTTTGTTGGATTCAGCCCCTGAACTGCCCTTATATTTGAAAGAGACAGGAAATCGCCGGGCCACAACCCCCCAGATGGATTTGGTGGATTTCCCCCTCCAACTCGTTCTGCTGGAGGTGGAAGTCAGCACTGGCTCCGGGCTAAGGCTCTTTCAGAGCTGTCCGAAAATCCCCAGTGCTGCCCAGTGCGGACCATTAAACAGCCGCTTTCTGTTGAGACATTCTCGACAGACCCCTTCTTCATTTCGAAGGTACCATCTGCACTAAACATCCCCACCAGCGAAATGACCCACACTGCCATGAAGGGATCCTGGAAACAAACTCTGTGTGTTTCAAATCGATGCAATTCTCCTGTGATGCTCTCCCTGGCAGTCCTTTCCTTGCACGGAGACACTCAGCACTGTATGCTCACCTGAATTATCTATTAATATTAATACCTATTAATAGAGTCAGTCTCATTTCACTTACAGTATCTTCCCAAAGCTCACTTTAAGTCAAGAAGGCCATGACTAGGAGAATTTTGTATTTTTTCCCATTTTAATACCTACCTAGCGTGGTTATGGAGATCACAGAGTGAAAACTAAACAAACTATCCCTAAGAAATCTTTTTATAAGACAAAAAAAGAATTAAATTCCTTTAAGAAACAAAGAAGGCCTTCCAGACTAGTATTGCTGCAGCTTTTCTCATGTACATTCTGTTTATTAAGAAGGAATTAAAATCAGCTGACCATGTTTTTAATGAGGCTTCAGTCAAGTGGCAATAAAAATGAGCTATTATGCTTGCTATAGTGAAGGTAGTGATGCAAGGTTTTAAGGAGAAATGGTCTGGACTGGATTTATCCATCCCTCCTCTCTCCTGGTTGCTATAGATATAGACTGTTTCTCCTAATCTGCTGAAGAGAAAGCTTGCATAAAAATATTGAAAGTAATAGCTGTAATTTCTACCCTTAATAATGCATTAGGCTGCACCGTGCTTTCAAAGTAGTCAGATTTTGATTCTCTCTCCCTAAACACAAACTGCAAATCAGTTTGGGTCACAGAGTATTTTTTCCGGGTTGTTGTAGCTGAAACACAAAAACAATGTGTGTGTTTGTTACTTCCCTGCAGCTTCCCTGTGCTCCTGCCTCGGCAAGGATCCCTGCCTGCCCGTTAGGGCTGTCCTTGGGTGGAAGGGAGTGGGGGAAGAGCAGCCTTTTTTACACAGTGAATCCACTGGTCTGGAAGGTATCATTTGGAGGCATTTCAATGGCAGCAAAACAAGCTGAGCCTCCCGACTTCTTGCTGGGATAGGGATCTCACTGATATCTCAAGGATGTCTGTGAAAGATGGGAAAGGATTGATTGTGTTTGACAAGATGCAGGAAAATGTTTGCATTGCTGGAAGTGAAACAGTTTTAGCTGTCTCTTCCATTAGAGCTCCTTTATTTCTTTTATTGACCAGTGTCTCAGATCTCATTAATCTTGAGTTCAAACTATTTATTATTGTAGATTCTGTTCAATTTTAGGGTATAATTTTTAGACACAATTAGAAGACATAGTTGTAATTGTACAAAGTATTGGAGTTTTGGGATTATTTGTGGTTATATATTGAAGATAGTAATTTGGTTTCTTCTTGTGCACAGTCTCATCTTCTTTAATTGAAATTTGAAGACAGATAGATCCATTGTAAAATCTCTAGAATGTGTGCTGAGAGCTGCCTGAAAAGCAAAATAATTATAGAAACAGATTTTTATTGGGCTTTTCCTCCCTATTATTTCAGAAATGCTTCCTCAAAGTTGTTTCAGAAGTAGAAGTTCATGACCTTTGCCATTTCATAGGATGGATGAATACAATTTCATTCTTTCCTTCTTATTTATGGTCAACTCTTGTCTGCACTTTCCAGTATAGTGAGCATCTTTAAATGTTGACCTTTATTTTGCACCGTACTTACAAACTTGTTTAAGAAATGACAAGATTTAAAGTTGGAGTTAACTAGGATGCAAGATCTGTACTTCTGCTTCTTCTGCCTCTATAATTAATGAAGCTTTGTAGATTGTTCCTATGGGAAGGTGTTTTTATAACATGCTATTACCAGCAGAATAAGCACATATTCTTCCATTTCTTGATGTGTACCTTTCATAATTCATCATTCTGTGATGATTTATAGTAACATTTAAAATGTGAACAAATAAGGAAAATACAGTCTGCTCCCTCTCTCATTTTCTTGCCTAGGTCTAGGCCAGGAGAGAGATTCTTACCTTTTCCACAGGAAAAAAAAATCAGCTGAGTACATAGCAGTATTCATTAGTCTTTAACGGAGCACTGGGGCTGGGAGTTTAATATCCTAAAGAAATCTTTATTCATTTATAAAACATGGTTTAATTAAGATTATGAAACTTATTTTTAAGTGTTTTATGAAGTAATCATCTGTGGAAAAATACATCCTGATCATGTTTGCTCAATTCCAAAGATTTGGGTTATTCCATTCTTGTGTTGATGGTCATAACACTAAGCAGTACCTTCAGTAAAATCTGCATCTCCAGCTACTGAAATATGTTAATTGTGCGGCTTTTTAGGTAGACTAATTGATTCAGAAAGTTGCAGTGGTATTTTATTTTCATTTTAGGTAGGCTGGGTGAGATAGAGAACTCAATAACAAAGTAAGCTGTGGCCATTCTTAATCATGTTCTTTCATTAGTACTAAAACACTGGTATTTTATAGCAGAAGTTGTCCTCATATGTATAAGAAAAGAGTAATGCTTGCTGCAGTGCCTTCACATGGCCTCTAATGTGTAAAATGATGCTTATAACCTTCAGGATGTATAATTTTGCAATATAATTTGATCTTTTGTGGTGTGTGCAATCCCATTTTTCAGTATGCATTTTCCTCTTAAATGAGTACATTGATATGCTGTGGAAATTTCCGGAAACATTTGTTCCACACAACGTAAATTTTTTCCATAAAGTGTGTAAAAGTTCCTTCAGAGTTGGATTTAGGTAATCACAGGCAGAATTTTTGTCTGTCAAATGAGTGTGAATTTAGTTTTTAACTTGCTAACAAAAAGAAAAGTCTCATTTCATCTTATGAATATGAAGCATACTCCTAAACCTTTAGCTGTGAGTTCCTGACACATACAGTGAGCAAAGACAGTATCTTACATTTCTCTAGGATTTAAATGTGATTGAGGATAGAAACTTTACTCAAAAAATGTTACATGTTAATTTTAGTACTTTCACAAAGTACTGTGTGCATATTTAACCACTGAAGAAATATTTTAGAGGTGGGTTAGGAGTTCCAAGGGGTTAAAGTTGATCAGAATTAAGAAACTGCAAGAGCAGGGACTTCAGTTACTATTGGTGAAAAGCATTTCTCCAGTGTTGATTCTTAAATTGCAACAGAGTGAAATAAAGAAAAGGACAGGTGAAAAAAATATTTAGTTAGTTTTTTTTTGCATTTCATTCAGTGTTTTGAGCACAATCCAAAGGAGGCAGTGACAGAGAGATTTTGTCTGTGGGTTTCATGGGGAATAGCAAAGTCTTGGTTTAGGTCTTGTTGGATGGATGTTACCATAACAAAAGTAACATAGCTGTTGTTCTCAGCCATCATTAACTGCTTTGAAGACCCATGAAGACAGAAGTTTTGCTTCTTCCAGCAACTGAGTTGAAGATTGCTGAAATTGATGTCAACCTTCCCATTGACTTCAGTAGCATTTGGATCAAAATTCTGGTTGTGGCTTGTAGCAGACTGGCTGAGAAAGTAGGAGAATTACAGTGTTACCATCTGTTCAGTACAAAAAAATGCCTGACTTTCCAGTTACATTAATTTGGAACTTCTCAGGTATTTTAATACTGTATTTATTTGATATAATTATTGATGGTAGAGTGTAATTTATGATATAATACTAGAAAATGAAAATAACAAAATTATTTAATTAAGACAAGGCTGTGTGCTCAGAACGTGAAGGATTCAGTGTAGGAAACTGGATTGTTCCCTTCATCAAAAATATTTTTGCATGTCCTAGAAATGTTTTTTTAGTTATTAGTTACGTTAAAAAGCAGCTCTGAGGTAGATTGATATCAAGACATGTCTATCTGTCAGTTCCACTGAATTACAGGTAAGAACATGCATTAGTATTTTTAGCATCATGCCAAAATGTTCTACAGTCTCTTTTTTACTCTAATTTTTGTTGAAAGTTTCAAGTGGACAAGAAGTGAATTATTTCTCTATCAGTGAAAGGAAGCAATTGCAGGGTGCTCTGAAGGTTGTTCATAGGTTGAGCTTTCTTTTGTGTTCTTGTTTTTCTTACTGCCTAAGTGAAAACAGAGAAGTTTTTGGCAAGATAAGTTTGTCTCTGCTTCCTACCTGAGCGTGCCCCAACACTTCTCTGTATTTGGTGAAATCTGTATTGTCCTTCTTCTTTTTTTTTTTTTCTTTTTGCTACCAACAAATGATACTGATCCCAGAAAGTTTACCACACCACAGCACACCACACCACACCACACCTCACCATACCACAGCACAGCACAGCACAGCACACCTCACCTCACCACACACCACAGCACAGCACGTCACCACCATACACCACACCACACACCACACCTCACCACGCACCACAGCACACCTCACCACACCTCACCACTACACACCACACCACACACAACACCACATCACAGCACACCACAGCACACCTCACCACAGCACACCACCACACACAGCACATCACAACACACCACAGCACAGCACATCACACCACACCTCACCATACCACAGCACAGCACAGCACACCTCACCTCACCACACACCACAGCACACCTCACCACCACACACCACATCACAGCACAGCACATCACACACCACCACACCTCACCACACCACACCTCACCACACCNCACCACACCTCACCACACCTCACTGTGCCATGACGTCAGTCAGCCTGCTGAGAGGGAATTGCGTTCCTCCTGGTGGTTATATCCTGGAACGTTTGGGCAGTTCTGCTAAAGCAGCCCAAGGCAGGTCATGTTGACACAGTGCTGATAGACAGGCAGTGGCCTGTGTACTTTGTCACTGTGAACAGCCATGTGCGCTATAGGCAGCCGTGTGGTGAGACTGCCATGGAGAGGAAGGTGCAGCTGCAGTCCCTGGGGTGCTGGGCTCATTGAGAAGCAAGAGCTGAGGTCCCTGTGTCAATCAGATTTCCACTGCCTGGAAAGAGAGCATAATAAGAACATGAGCTCAGATGTAGGTGGCTACCATCATTCATATGTATCCAACCCATAAGAAGACCGGTGCAAGCCAAAAGGCAGTGTATAATCCAGCTGCCTGAGAAAGATACATATTTTGGCCACTGACAATGTAGCCTATAATTCAGCTAAAATCTCTGCAGTTATTCATGCAAAATCAGTGTATCTAATGTCTTGCTAAAACCTGTGTTGGTGTTTACAGGCAGATTTGGCAGGACATTCAGTAAATGGAGGAAAGATTGGTGTAGTTTTGGTCATAAATTTGGCAGAGGATGGAAAGTCTCCAAGAGGCAAAGTTCACTGCTAGCTTCCATCACCGAAGTGCTGAGCTGGATGAATATTTGGTTGGGCTCAGTGTGGTCCTTATTAATAAATCTTGGAAGGCAGTGAGTAATATTGTTGGTCAAACAGTTTTATATTTGCAAAAGAAGAGTAAGCAGGTGAAGGTGCAGATTAAGAAGCTTGTTTGGAGGGAAGCAAGCAGAAGAGAAGCCAAGGAATAGACAGAGGCATGTTGGAATGTGGATGTTTAAAAGACAGAATGAGAAATTAAATCTTTAGAACAGGAGATCAGAAATGGAGATTAGTGAGTTGTATATGATCTGTAAAAATGCAAATTTAAGAATAAATGGAGTTACTTTTTCTCTTGGAAGAGACAGTCAGTTGCAGCAGCAAAACTGAGATGTTCAGTGGACCAGTTTGAGGCATGAGAAAATTAGGGAAGGTGACTAGAAGGATAAGAGATTTGCAAAATAGAGCTGTTAATTCATTCTTTCAGGCCAAAGCTGTGGCAAAAAATGGAGTCAAGAAATGCACTATACACTATGAGAAGCTGCTGGGAATAGAAGGGATTTATTTATCTTAATGTAAGGGCTGGGAATCATCTAACTAAATGTAATTAATTGAGCTAATCACTCTAGGCTCCTTTTAACCTATTTCTAGTTTATAAATTTCAATTAATTTTACCCAACTGTACATATCTAACACAGGTCAGATAAATGTCTCCCTGAGTGCAGCTATTGCTTTCCACTTAAGTATTATCTTAATACATTTCCGAGGCTAGGGCAAATGTCTGTAAATATCTACATGGTAGGCACTGCACTTTAGCTCTTCAGAAATCAGATGCTCAGGTTAAACTTAGGGAGAGCTAAACACATTTGGAAGGTGATTCACGTGTCTTTCCCCACTGAAGTGAGACTAATGAAGTAGTTTAAACTAAAGTTGCTTGAGGATCACCTGCTACATTGCTTCAAAACCTTTTTGAGATATACAGGTGTTGCAAGTGAGCTGTTTAGGGAGGTTCTGTGAGTAGTCAAGCAGGTTTGTCACATAAGGGACTGAAGTGAGGTGGATGAGGGATATTTGTAATACTTGAAAGAAATTTCTCTGAGAAAATCAGCCTCTGGTAGTTGCAAACAAATGAAGGTGATCTCCAAATGAGATGGAGAAGAATTGGGTGTAACAGAATGAGCAAGCAAAGGGAAAAAAGCAGGTCAACGAGCAGGAGGTCTGCAGGCAAGACAGAGAAAAAGGTAGGAGAGTCTGGTGTTGGAGAGCTGCAGGAAGGGGACCATGGAGACATGAGTTTTGGACAGTCAAGTGAAAGTATGAAGGGAATGGATATTAATATGTACATATATTAATGAGTTTTCTTTTGTGAGTTTTAGGGCCTTTATTTGTGAAGTGGTGGAAAGGCTCTATATCTATATATATCTCAACCATTCCACAGTGTCAATACATTATTGCATTCCCATTAAGAGTTTGCATTCAGAACAGCTGTACTCATCCAACAATTAGGGGGGTTTTTGTTTCTGAAAAGATTAGAGAGACTTAACTTTATAGATTTTATTCCTTTTGAGAAGGAATTTTTTGAGTAATTTTAGTAAATTACTGCATCTTACTGTGTTTTTTTTCCCCCTACAGTTTATTTTAGCAAATGGTACTTAAATACTAAACATAGTTTGTTGATACACAGTCTCTCTGGACAGAGAGTTAGTGCTTACAGTGCCTACCTATTTTGCTTCAAAGTAACACATTGATTAAACAAGCTGTTTTTACATGTAAAATGAGTAAGTAGAAGTTTTATGGGAAGTACAGCTGGTTGTAGTGGGTGTAAGGTCTCTTCTTTCAGTCATAGCTTAGCAGCATGCAATGATGGTTACATAAGCTTGAAATCACAGCCAGAAAGTACAAGGTATGTGCAGAGATAGATGTGCCTCCCAAAATGTCACTTACTTCCAGATGTCCTCATAGAAAACAATGTAGAGGGGACCAAACACACACTACATTTTGCAATAAACTTACAAAGTTCTACAAAACTCAGATAATAACCCAGCTACATGTAACCCCCTTCTTTTTTCCTTCCTCTTCCCCAATTAATCTTTGATCTCTCAAGTGAACCTCAACATATTCTACAAAGTACCTTGTGAAACTCAATCTTGGATGCTGAATGAGGTGTTTTGAATTTCTGGCACTACCTGTCTGTTGGTGCCCTAAAAGGGGTAAAGATATTATAACCTCTTCTCTTCTTATTATTCTGCTTTGCATCAAGAGCAGAAGTTGTCTTTTCTGTACAAGTGTTTTAGTTGGTTAATACAATTCAATTAAACTCAGAACAGTTGTTTCAGAGAACAGCTTTACTTCACCTGGAAGGTCATGCCTCATCCTCAGGCCTGAGGAAGAGTTTGTGTGTTAAGCAATTTGTCTGTGTTTTTTTTTTTCAGCTACTACCAGCCTGCAGTTTTGCAGTACAGAATGGCAATAACAAAATCTTATGGTATTCCTGACAGTGGCTGTTGATCCTGCTTTTGTAAAGGGCATTAGTTTGGATAAAATAAAAAAAAAAAAATTGACCTAAACCACAGCCTTGCTCACAAGCAGTGAAACCAGTGCTGGTATGAGTGCTGGTGTCCATGACTTGGCAACAGGGAGATGAGTTTTTGGGGTGGTAGTTGTTTATTACACCATTTCTCTTAAGGTCTCAAAGGCATGAAATCTTGACTAGTGTCTGTATAAAAGATAGTCTCCTATTAGCCTGGCCTCTCTTACAGAGCAGATTTATAAGTCAGACATTACATTGTATTTGCTCTCTAGTGCTGAATTAAAAAAATAACATCAAAGATTTTAGGCCTTGATTAATGTGGATAAATCACTACCAAAGAATGTGAATGTCTATTCTAATTTTTTTGAAGAATGTATACATTATTGCTTATTTCTCTTGGCAAAATGGATTGCAATGATTTTAATTTGTAGTTTGAAATACTTTGCATATAAAATATTTATGTTTCAGCTACATTTTATATCTGATATGATAGATGTTAACTATCAAGTATGTTCAGCGAGCTATTACTCATGAAATCTTCCTTCCTGATCTAGATTTCAGCAAAGCTCAGTAGGCTCAGTATGGAATCAGTCAAAGCCTTACTAGCACGAGCAAAATCTTACACCAAGCCTTTTCTGTGGCTGGGCCACACCTCTCAGCCCAGCTTCTCAGCTAAACACTGGTTCTTATTTCCATGGCATCACCCTGTGGATTATGCAGCTCCTTCCATTTGTTGGAAATGGCTGCACTCACTGGTGACCATCCCACTTCTTACTTTGATGTCCTAAAGGAAGAAAAAAAGGAGGGGAAAAGGGAATTTGGCAATTAGTCATCTGTCATGACTGTTTGGAGATAGCTGGATATTAATGAAAACAAGATACCAAGGCAAATATCATCAAGCATTTGGGTAGGTGAATTCACCTTGCCGGTAGTGACACAGTTGAAAGACATAACTCCACCCCAAAAATTCTTCAGCACAGAGTATTCCTCAAATTTTAGTTTTTGCTTGGTCAATATTTAAGAGATGTGTGTTTGGCTGTGTTTGGTTTTCTTTGCTCTTTTTTTTTACCCTTGAAATCTGGGGTCAGGTTCTGCAAATTTGTCTCACATCAAATATAAAGTTGTTAAAATATTCTTGTTAGTACTACCTACCTAGAAGTTTATTTCAGTTAACTATCTCAGCTCATAATTACAGTTTACCAACATACATTAGGTTCAGGGGATGAATTCCAAGGACAAAAAGCAGCTATAAAAATTGCATATTCAGAATAAACGCAGCAAGAATGAAAACTGAAATTTTGAAGGAGAACCCGAAGTTAACTGTTGCTATCTGGTGAATTTCCATCATAAGAGCTGCAGAAAAACAAAGCAATCATGTTCTTTGGGAGCAATCACTCACACTTTCAGACAATATAAAATGCATAATACTGTAATCAAGTGGCATTTGAAAAGCAGAATGGGAAGGTTGTTTTAGTACTATATGTGCTCAGTTTTATGCTGCCCAACAGTGATCTACAGATGAGGGTGGGTTAGTTTCTGTCCATTTGCTTTTGTTTCTCTGAGTAACACCTGCTCTAACAATTTGATATCTGAAAGTAAATAACTGAGCAGGGAGGAGGAAATGGACACAACACACAGGCTTGAGAATAAACAGCTGTTAAATGGCTGCTGTTTCAGAAAGTGGAACACAGAGCTTTGATGGAGGATCTGATTCACCTTGAATGAAGGAACTGATCACACCCAGTTGTCAAAATTTCCTAACTGAAGAATTACTTGAGAGAATTCTAGAACAATATATTATCCTCTTCAGGTTAGGGAGCTATTTCCACAGTTTAGCAGGAAGGGAAGAGCTCTGAAAGGATCAGCTACCCACTGATGGGTGGCTATGCAGGTTGTAAAAGGAACGTGGTTGTGCTTCTTTCTCTTCACTTGAAGTTCAGGGATGCCCATGCTAGAGACTAAATTAAATAGTAGTGCATTAAAGGGGGATGAGCTTCACCTAATTCCCTGCATGAAACTGCCAGAACCTGAATTTATGTGTATGTGTTTGGCTACCTAACATTCTTGTCATGCAGTATTTTTCTTTTTGTCCATCTGGAATAATACCAACTTACTTTCAGATGAAAGTTCATCCCTGCACAAGGAGACTCTGCTATCAAGAGAGGAATATAAAAAACAAACTTTAATGAGAAGCTTCACCAGTTTTCCTGATTTTTTTTCTATGTTTGGTGTAAATTAGAGGGGTTGCAGGTTCAGTTCCTTTTGTCACTGGTATTAGTCCAGGGTTCCTGGATTTTAGGTGATTTAAGACCCCACATATGTAAACAGGGCTTGCCTGACTTTCTAGAGTATGTTTAGCTGTATTTAAGACAAAGCATTACCAAGTAAATATTTGACCATTTTTTTTCTAGTCAGTTGTCCATTGTATCTGTTGCAGTCTGGAAGACAGACTTGGCTCAGGAGCTCCCACGTTTTCCTTCTATTTGACAAAGATACTCTGTTTAACTCTTCTGAATGTGGGAAATTCTTTTTGCCAAAGGAGGGGCTTTGGTGGTTTGATGATGTTCCATTTTACAACCCTGATCTCATGGAATGGGATGTGAGTCTTTCCTTATTTGGGAATGTCACTCTGGAAAACAGAGGGGAGTGTTCTGCCAGCCACACCTAAGTCACTCCTCAAGCTTAGACAGTGTTCATGTCCAAATGAAAAACAAGTACTCTATGCAGAGTTCAGTAAAACAACTATTAAACAAAGAAATATGTGCAGAGAAAGATCACACAACATTCCATAACCTGTATTCTTTACCAAACTGTCAGAGTAATTATCAGAATACTTAATTACATTCCCTAGAGACAGATTATTTTTGTTCAAGTCACATCCTCCAAAAATGCATACTGACTTTACTTGAAGAACCCACCTTTATTGTGAGGTTTCTGTTGAGAGAAGGCTCATTCATAGGTGGGATTTCTCCCCTCCTTCCAGCCTTTCTGCTCCTGTCAGCTGTGCTAACAGAACTCTGACCTGGCTTCTTCATTGCCATGAAACCTTTGCAAAGCCCAGCCCAGTTGTAGAGATGTCAACTAAATACCAGTTGGAGAAGAAAAACAAACAAAAAAAGAACTCCCCAGACCATCCAAAGACTGCCAATACAACACTTCCTAATACACATTATTAAGCTGGGAGTCAGAGTGCTCTAATATTATCTGTTATGTTGGAGTCAGTATGGAACAGCTTTTTCCCAGTCTTTGTAAGTAAAAGTTGAACTAGCAGCTGTGTTGGAAATAGATTAATTTCAGTGGTTTCTTACTGCTTCTTCATTCCACAGTATTTTGCATTCTATTTATTCATAATTTATTTTTAGTCACATTTCATTTGTGAATAATGTATGTCAGGTATTATGACGGTATTTTTTTCACTTCATAAATCAAAGGAGAGCTATTTCTGTGATAGTTTATTACCTGAAAGCTGTGATTAAGTCTGTTTAATTTTGGTTCTGATTGTCAATGCAAAGAGTTCTGCTTGTGGCCAAGTAAATGCTGTTGTCCCTTAGTAAATGTGAGTGTTCACCCTTTATGCTTTCAGCATGGAAAAATATAAGTCACAGTAGTTTTGATGATTCTTTGAATTTTTGTAGATTCTGGACCTTTATTTCACTCATTTCTTTGGTAACTGAGCACTTTGATGACATCAAAATTTTTCACACTAGAAAAGCCTGTAATTCAAACTTCATTGTGCTGTCACTTGTGTTGTTGTTTAAGGTAACTCAAAGAATTTATTTCACTTCCAAGTAAGATAATTAGAACAGGGTTTCTAAAATGAGACAAGATAGAAATTCCTAAAATTGCCTTGAATATACTGTTTGGAGTGCCTTGTGGAACAAAAATACTTCATGTATTTCACTTACTTTTTAAAAATTGATATGGCACAAATGTAGATGAGCTAGAAGGTTTGGTTTTCATTCTCCAATGAGTAGGTGTGTGCTGACATCTGGGAAGGCCTGTAAAACCTGCATTTGGGAAGATGCAGATGAACTGAATATTTCTCTGAAACCACATTGCTGCCAAAATCCACTAACTGATGCTTTACAACTGTGTGAAAACTGAAAGAGGTTATTCTTCCTTTTCCAAAGATGATCCTCAGCATGCCTATTGGCAACACTTCCCCAGAAGAGTGACTTGAGCTCTGAATGACTGGACCTTACCTTATAGACCAGTGAGATAATTGCATAGTTACAGAAAAAATAAATACAAAATACTGTCAGAATCCCCAGGTGCCTCATGAATGAATTTTGTATTCACTCTGCAATTTCTCAGTTCATATATTATGTGTGTGTAGTTATTCTCCATATGTGAAAAAATTTGAGATGGCTTTTTATTCTTGGTTTCATCTCAGGAGGTGAAAACTTATTTCTGCAAATATATCTTTTTGCAAATGTAAGCTTTTCTTTAAAATGAAGATGATAAGTTGCTCTAGGATAAAAAATTATTACGGAATTTTCCTTGGAGACAATTGAGAATTCTCTCCTCAGAAGAGAGACTGCTGGGTGGCTGAGGGGAAAGAAAGTAGGACAGACCACAGCAAGTGAGAAGTCATTATGGAAATAGGTAAAAACTTTAGTTCACCTTTTCTGTTCCATCCTTACCCATGCTGAACATGAACTGGATTCCTCTGAAGAGGTTGACTGTGCTTTTTAACTTAACCTAGAACTCTCTTAAGCAGTGTTTAAATTTAAAGGGCTTGTTAGGAAGATGCTACTGTAGCAACAAAATTAGTATTTTTCAAATTTGACAAAAAGCTTTAGTGTCCTTCTTGACTAAATCTTCCAGATTTCACAGTATGAATTTTTTTCAGTCACATATGGTATTTGTCAGATGAATTACCAGAAAGTAGTCAAGAGGTGAAGTAGTGCAAAGACAAAAAAGATGATTTCAGATAGTGTTTTTTAAAAAAATAATCTTACCTACAGTAATATTTTGCCATTCCAGTATATTATCCGAAATCAAAATCACAAAATCCGAATAAAATCACAGAATGGTTTGAGTTGAAAGGGACCTTTTAAAGGTCCCCTGGTCCAATCCCCCTGCAATGATCAGGGACATTTCCACCAGATCAGGTTGCTCAGAGTCCCCCCCAACTTCTTTCTTTTATCTAAAGTCCCACCATTCATATCTGGCTCAGATGCATTGTAGTGTTAAATCTACCTCAAATTAAATATTTTGATTCTATTATTTGTTTCATTAGAACTGTCTTGTAGAACCTCCATTTTCTGAAAACTACATTTTTATTTCAAAGATCTGTTGACAGTCTCTGTCAGCTTTAGCTTATATAAGGATCAGGATGTTTAGTTGTTTGTTACCAAAAACCCCAAAATAAAGCATTCTTTTAATTTTTCTTACACAAGTGCAAAAGGTGAGTGAAATTTTTATGGAAATGATATTTCTGTTTTTACTTCTCTTTCTTGACGTGTCTGCCACTTGGTCTGTTTTTTTTTATACCAGGGAAAGAAATCCTGTTTCTCAACTGTCTTCAGAGAATCTGTTGGTTTCACTAAAATATGTGTGTTTTTATGTACTTTCAAAAGCACCAGCTTTTACAAAATATCACAAAATGTGTAGATATCTGTCCCATAGTGGGAATTGGCAAAATGGGTTCTGCTCAACTTTTCAATTATTTTCTAATCCCAGACAGACTGGAAGCTGCACCTATTGACAAACCTTGTGGGAAATAGCAACATGTACCAGATTCTTTTCCACCTCTAGCAATTTAGTTCTTTCTCAGGAATTAGACTGTGTTAGATTAGATATTTAATAATCTGTGGGTTTTTTTCTAAAATTGCTTTTGATAAGAAACATTTCAATTTTTTGGGTTTTTTTTTTTGAGAAAACATGCTGGATTTTCAGTTTTGAGGTGTGGGGTTCATCTTACTTCAGTTCTGAAGTTCAGTCAGTCACTTTGTGTCCCGTTTATTGTCACTGAAGGGGGAGCAGTACATGGGACATATTTGATCTGATCTATTTTTCGTGTCTGGGTCAGGAGGAGATGAGTGGTACTCCAGGAACATTTGGCAAACTGATGGAATTTCCATCAGCAGCAGAAGCAGCTAAGTGGGAGCAAAGGCTGTGTTGGAGACAGCAGAGTGTAGACAAGTATGAACTCCCCTCCAAACTGTCTGAAATATCTCCATGAAGTTTGTAAAACCTGAGGTCTGCATCTTAACTTCAAGTGGTTACAGATCCTCTGTCTTAAGAGTACTTTGTGGTGCTAAGGTTTATCATCTTTAGTGATGCCTTTGTTACAACTGAAAAACAGATCACATAGAAGGTAAATATATTCTCCTGAAAAGTTTTTAAAATGGAGAAAACCACAGTAATAGGATCTGTGTAGAAGTATAGCACTGTCTTCCTTCTCTTGGAGCACATTTTGGCTCTACAGTAATGGAGTACCTTATGATTTGGGATTAAATTATATTTTTGAAAAGTCAATTATTTTGACTTCTTTTTTAAAATAATCTTCTTGCTTGTAAATTAATTTTTAGTTTGAAATAAGGAATGAAAATGTAAGAATTTCCCAAGTAAATTCTAAGCAATCACTAACTTGAAACTCAAAAGATTTAGTTAAATTCCAGTTTGTTTCAAATCTCAACAAATTTTGGCCATGGTATATAATAATGAAAATACACTAACACAGACACACTTGGCTAAAAATACATTCCTTTCTTCTTGTGGTACAGTATAAAAAGTTTCGTAATTTTTGATTATTTGCTTTATGATGCTTTACTCACATTCAACATAGCTGTTTGTTTTTTTTTTTTTCCCAGAGTACCAACTTGATACTGTAAAAAGTTGAGATACTTTTTAGGGATTTTTCTTGCCCTTGTGCTTATTAGAAAACAAACCTCTCTTCAATCTGATGTAGACTGCTTTGTTAATCAAAATACCGCATCTTTTTCAGGTATCTATAATGAACTATATAGTGCTTATTTATTTTATGTTGCCACCAAACATATTGGAAATTTTAAAGATCTTTGGAAAGATACACTTCCAGCTTGAAGGGGTTGATAAATCAGGTAAGGCATATAATTAATGCAAGGATTTAGAGGTTTCATTAACTAATAGTAGTGTAAAGGTAGTTAACAATATGCTGTTTAAATAACTTTATTTGACAGTGCATTATTTTTTTGTAGTGTAGTAAAAAGAAAAATATTTAGCTCATTGAAGAAAGAACAATATTGCAGTCACAGTGTGCTGGCAACCTGATTGCACCAGGCCTGAGGGGCTGAAAAGTCCATGGATATGGGTAAGGAAGGACTGAGGATTGGTCACACACAGGGACATCTTCTGTGCTGGCCCATGACAGTCCTGAGGGACTGAGCTGAGTATTAATAAATAGAGGAGAAGCTGGGAGTTGGTTCAGAAAGGGAACTCCAAATGTATTAGCAGCACAGAAAACAACAGCAAAGGAGTAAAATAAAGTTAGAGCACTTAAGTTGTTTTACTGGAAAGGTGGGGGTGATGGGAGAAGAGAGAAATATTAGGAAGCAGATTATGAAGGGCTTTGAATGTCAAGTGGCCATACAACAGGATTTGATTCCTGTTTCCTGCTATGTGACATTAGGCAAATCATGACATTTCTCTGGTTTTTATGAGCTGAAAATGTGGATAATGCTTGCATACCAAGTAGCAAACTGTGGTGACAGCTCTGATCTTGGTGCAATGTAAATGAGATATTTAATTTACTAATTTTAAAAATTCTTAAATGAAGATGGTGATGTAAAAGCATTAGATTCACACTCTCCTTGAACTTATTTTTTGTGGTACTCATTAACATATTTTTCTGTAATCAAGATTTCTGCAGAACTTGATTTCTGTACACAAAGCTTTTTATTTATGGAAAGCAAGTTTCTGCAAGGTGATTTTCTTTCTAATCTGTAGCTGTATTGAATAGTTAATAAGGAAGCGTCCTTCTCTTTGTACTTCATGATCCTAAGATTTTCTTAAAATACATAGGTAGGAGATTATATCGTGTCACTAACTGTTAAATTTAGTGTCCCCATTCATTACAGAAGAGAAACATGTGCAAAACCATTGCCAGCTGCACAAGCAGTCCTTGCATGTACTGATTTTATTTTCCAAATAAGAACTTACCACATCAGATATGCTCAGAGTGGTAGAGTTTGTAAAAGGAAAATACATCACAGCAGAGAAACTGCATTGTTCTGGAGGGAATTCTTGGTTTTACACAGGTATTCCTTTTCTTGGAGATGAAAAAACTGTAAGACTTGAATCTGTTTGAAGTTCAAGAATTATTGTGATATCCATGATGATCTTACATGATATTTTCTCTAAGAATTCCTGTCTACCATGTCCAGCTGGCAAAAGTACCATGGCTCATGCTGGTAGATGATGACCAGAGCTGGGTTTTACACCCTTCCACTGCCTCTCACATGGATTTCAGTAGGATAACACACTGTGGTTTAAAGTTACTGCTCTTTAATTGAGGGTCACTAATCCAGAAAAAGGCACTGGGTGAATTCAGCAACACAGGCAGAGGTGAGTTGGATTCTGTTTTGAACACTGGTTTCCTACAGATCAAGCTCAAAGCCTACACCCTTGTTTGTAAAGAACACCACCGAAAACAGAAGGGGCAAGACTGAGAGAAATTCACACAGAAAGAGAGAAATAGAGAGAAAACTTCCAAAAGTTACATCTTACTCATGTCACTTGACGTGCAATGGAAAACAGTTGGATATTACAGCAGTCCAAAAACACATAATGACAAAAAATTCTTCATAAAAATACCATTAAGCTCACTTTTGAAGATGGTAATAATTTTATTGACATTTGAGAAAACTTACCTTTTCTAAAGTTAACATTTTATGCAAAATGATTGAGACATCTGGAGAAAACCTATATCTGAATGAGTCAGTTTGTGGGTTGTTGAGTCAGTTGGTGGCTTAGGTAAATTAAAATGAAAATAATTTTTCTTTCTGTTGGTATTTTGATGTTTCTTTCTTCTGCAGTAAGTTAACAATTAGCTATTAAGACTACTTGTATTTTTAATAAAATTATACCTACTATTGATTATGACTGGGGAATTGAAGTGCTTCCCACTGTAGGTTAAGATTAAGTTCGTGACATCCTGAGGAATCTGATTATACATAAGTTTATGGGACCTGATGAGATGCATGTCAGAGTCCTGAGGGACCTGGGTGATGTAGCAGCCAAGCCACTCTCTGTGATCTCTGACAAGTCATGGCAGTCTGGTGAAGTCCCAGGTGACTGGAAAAAGGGAGGTGTTGCACCCATCTTAAAAAGGGTAGAAAGGAGGACCCTGGGAGCTCCCAACCTGTCAGCCCCATCTCTGTGCATGGGAAGATTGTGGAACAGATCCTCCTACTTGGGCACATGGGGGACAGGGAGGTGATTTGAGATAACCAGCCTGGCTTTGCCAAGGGCAAGTCCTGCCTGACCAATGTAGTGGCCTTCTGTGATGGGGTGACTCCATCAGTGGACAAGGGAAGGGCTACAGATGTCATTTATCTGGACTTCCATAAAGCCTTTGACAGCCCCTCCCAACACCCCTCCCTTTCAGCTGGGGATAGAAGGATTTGGTGTGTGGACTGTCAGTGAACAGGGAGTTGGCTGGGTAGTTGGCAGTTGGTTGGGTATCCAGAGGGTGGTGGTCAGTGGTGGAGCTCCTGATGGACCTCAATGACAAGTGGTGCCCTCAGGGGTCTGTACTGGGGCCAGTGTTATTTGGAGTCTTCACCAGTGACACAGACAGTGAGACTGAGTGCACCCTCAGCATGTTTACAGGTGGCACCAAGCTGAGTGGTGTGCTTGATGTGCCTGAAGGATGGGATCCATCCAGAGGGACCTGGACAAGCTTGAGAAGTGGCCCATGGGAATCTCATGAGGTTTAATAGGATCAAGTGAAAGGTACTGCACCTTGTTTGGGGCAGCCCCTCTTATCAACACAGGCTGAGGGATGAACAGATCGAGAGCAGCCCCGCCCAGAAGGACTTGGGGGTGCTGGTGGGTGAGAGTCTGGACATGAGGCAGTCATGGGCACTCACAGCCCAGAAACCACCCATGTCCTGGGCTGCATCCAAAGCACTTTGGGCAGCAGGGGAGGGAGGGGATTCCGTCCCTCTTCTCCACTCTGGTGAGACCCCATCTGGAGTGCTGCACCCAGCTTTGGAGTCCCCAAAATAAGAAGGATACTGAACTGTTGGAGGGAGTCCAGAGAACCAGAAAGATGATCAGAGGGCTGGATCAGCTCTTCCAAGAGGAAAGGCTGAGAAAGTGGGGAGTGTTCAGCTTTGGGGTGACTTTATAGCAGCCTTCCCCTGAAGCAGGGCCTATAAAGATGCTGGAGAGGGACTTTTTACAAGGTCATTTAGTGACAGCACAAGAGGGAATGGTCTTAGGATGAAGAAGGGTAGGTTGAGATGAGATATTAGGAATAAATTCTTTACTCTGAGGATGGAGAGACAAGGATCAGGTTGTCCAGAGAAGTTGTGGATGTCCCATTCCCAGAAGTGTTCAAGGCCAGGCTGGACAGGGCTTTGAGCAACCTGATTTAGGGAAAGGTGTCCATGCCTACAGCAGGAAGGTTGAAACTGGATGATTTTAGAGGTCCCTTCTTACCTAAAACATGCAGTGATTCTGTGATTTCATGACCCAAAATATATTTATAATATCCAGTATAATAAAACCTTTCTGCACTTATACAGAAAGTTGGGTTTGAAGCATGGAGATTTGGACTGAGAAGAATTTGGGGAGTTTACTTGACAGCTTTGTAGTTCTGGTAAAGGAAAAAATTCATTGTATTCATACTTTTCTCATTTATGGCTTGTAGTCATGTAAGAAAACATAGCTAAACATTTCTTATTATTTCTGTACAAACTGTAGAAGGAAAGGATGGAGGTCTCCATTCTGTAATACCGAAAGCTAAGTGGAAAATGTTTTTTTACCCTTTGTACTGTGTTAAAATTGATTTCGAGGACTTACCCATGAAACACCCAAGTACTCAAGGAACAAAATCAAATCCCTGAGTAGCAAACCAGAGAAATTATTTCTTAAATAACTGCCATAAGACATTTCTCTAGTTCTTGCTACTCATGTGGGCAAGTTTTGGAGAAGAGTTCATTTTTCCAAGGACAGCTTTTTCTTTGAGGACAGTGGTTTTCAGCTCCACCAGAACTTTATAAGGTTGCTAAAGTGTTTCACTCTTGTTCTGTGTTAGTAATGTAGCAGCATTTCTAGTGGAGTTTCAACAGAACAAAACTAGTCTGAGTTACTTACTATCAAGATAGTACTCAAGTGAGAGCATCTAGTTGTTCTAGGTTGAAAATCAAAATGAATGAGCATCACTGTGTAGCCCCCTGCCACATGTCACTGGTAGTGCTGAGTCTAAATTGATGCATTTTGGGATAGTGATATCCTCAACATGTGACAATTTTGCATGTATGTATGTGTACATACATGTATATATTATTAATGTTAAATCAAAGCCCAGAGTTCTCCTGCTTTTCTGTTCTGGTTCAGCAGTGCTCACTGCTTCTTACTGTCCTCAGATACTGCATTACAGGCACCTCTGCACTGAAGTCTTCTTCAGAGTCTTCTTCAGAGCTCTGCTTGCAATTCACCACTAGCATTACAAAGCATCAGAGCTACCTCTGGATTCTTCTGCACTTGTCTCTTAAGTTCCCTCTGCAGTGTTTGAGGTCAGACAATTCAAATCAGCCCAGCTGATTTTATGGTACTGGGAGGGAGGTTACACAGAGAAAAATCTGACTAATCTGAATTTAAAATACAGCAATGATAGCTTTTGACCCGAAAGCACTGTATGAATTTTTATTCTTTTGATGGAAAAGGGATCATTATTGGTTTTGGCCTGGTATTTTGCAGCAGTGCAGCTTTCTAGGCCTTCTTCAGCTTTCTCTGCTGTGTTTCTCACTGAAGAAACAGAATGAGAGGATGACTCCTGTGACTTCAGGTCAGTACAGGATCATGCCCCAGTGGGCACTGTATCACTGGCTCCTGTAGAGCTTTAGTCTTCTTACTACTGCCAAACTGTACATCAAAGAAAAGGAAGCCAGCAGGTGTTCCATGTATTGCATGGGGAGAAATGTATCAGAGCTTCTGTCTGCTCACATTCTGCAACTGCTGCAGAGACTTTTAGGGAGCGAGAAGAGGCTGAAACACAGTCATCTTTCAGAAGTGAACACAAAGTTACTTTGTCATTATTTTGTCATTATTTTGTCCTCTGCTATTTCTTTATGATTAGACAATAAAATTTTCTTATTTTAAAAAATTACTCCTAATGACTCACCCCCTGCTGCTGGCTTTAAGTTTCATATAAATGACATGAAAAATAACTGGTAGACAATACAGTAATAGTGAAAAAAATAGCCACCACCACAGAAGCCTGAAAGGATCCCACCTGCCCTTAGCTTGTTTGAAATACAATCTTATAGGTAACAACAAAAGCATACCTAGAGAAAAAAATAAGGTGTGTTTTTAAAGATATTTTCCTTGAAAATATAGGTGCTGTAAAGACAAACAGGATGTGAGTCATTAGGAGGTGTGGTCTGATTGACAATCAGCTCATGTTGTGTTTCACAAGAATGGATTAAACACATTTCAGTAGCACTAAACTTAAAATTTTCTTGTTGATAGCAGGAGAAATTGTGGCTTGGATAATAAAACTGGAGATATAAAATAATTCCACTGTATTTTGCTTTCATTTTACGGTGTAGAAATTTGTGTAACTTAAAATGTCAATGAGGAGATAAATTGCTGGCTTTCAGTTGTAAAAAAATAATAGTATGATTTTCTTATGCCAAAAGATACACCAGGTATCTGCTGAAAAGTAAGACAAGAACAGCTATTTTTGAAGCAGCAGAGATTTCTTTTATTCCATATTCTTGCACGTATTTTTTCTAGCTATTGAAATTTTTATTTTATAGCTGTTGGAATAAGGAACCTACTGAAATATTTCAGTCCTTGCAAAATTATGAAGAGAGAGCTGTCCTAGTTAGGGGGTGCTTCCATCAGTGTGCTGCACTAGCATGTTGTCCTAAAGGAAGATGTGTCCTCCCAGACCCAGTCTTAATGTATGGGCAGCTTCAGCTGGGATGAGTCCCAAAGTGTCACAGCTGCATTGCCAAATGACAGGAAACAAAAGTGAGCCAGAAAATATCTGGACAGTGAAGACAGCAAAGAAAGGATATGTTCAGTGATCACTACAGAAAGCTGTTGCCTTCTGTAAGTGCATGACTGAATGCTGTTGGATGGCTGGTGACTTGTAGGAACAGCTCTTGGTGATGGCCCCATGACAGCCAAGTGCCAACCTACCTCTGCTACTCCTGGTCAGACAACTTGCTGGTTGTTTTATGGGAAGGATTTTTTATTTCACCTAGGAAGATTGGTTCTTTAGTTTATTTTTAAGTATTTATTTTACTATTTTTTACCAGCAACGTTAGAAATACCAATATTAAATGATTGCATGACTTTTAGAAGGTCTTACATTTTAGAATCTCCTCACACACCTCAGAGTACTTGGTGCAACACAGGCTTGTGAAGCCAGATTCACTGGCAGAGTGTGATTCTGGATCTGAGTGCTACTGAGAGAGTGAGGGAATTGCCTTGCTAGGAGGGAGATGATTCACAAGTTGGGAGATTTCCCCTCACAGTCATGGGATAATTCTACTGAAATTTTTGCTGTGACAGAACACACTCTCACAGATCACCCAAATGAAGGCTAAAAACATAATGCAAGGCAGTTTAGTGTGGGAAAAGAGAGAAAAGCAGAACATTTTCCATAATTAATATTTTTTAAAATATGAATTACAGAAAACCTGAATTTTGAAGCATATATGTCTGGTTCTGTCTGTATAATTATGGACATTTGAAAACTTTCCATATCTACTGGTTTAGTTGACACTAGTGAATTAAATCCAAATTCTTACAAGATTTGCTCACCTACTTGCAGAACAGAGCTACCTTTGTGGTGCAACTGTCCTTGATAGAAAGCCTGCATTCTTGACAGGGGTGCCTCTTATTTCTAGAGGAGACATTTCTGCTTCTGGTAGTCAAAATTTGTGTAACTTAACACCATTGAAATTTATATCACTTCATTTTGAACATGAGATCACTGGAGATACAAAGTAAGATATGAGGGTGGGACATCGCTAGAGTAGAATCCATAAATTTGAGATATAAAATTGCTTTTGCTGAAGCATAGTAAAAGTCTGTGTGGCCAGAACAACATAAATTACTGGTGAGTGAATTGTAAAAAATTTATGTCATCCTGAAATTAAACTGTTTGATTTTTAAAGATGCATTGTTAGTTGCATTTTGAGAAAAAAATGAAATCATTTTACAAGTAAGAACAAAAAGAAAAAAAAGAGCTGGACTATCAAAAGACTTTAGGCATAATTTCAAAAATAATAAAGATGGAGATGCTTTCTTCTTCTCTTACCAGACTCTTCAGCTGCTCCATTTCATCCTGAGGTCTGAAGTTGCTCATAGCAGAGCTGGACCTGTTGAATCTGTTCCTGTGGTCTGCCTGAACTAACCAGGGTTAACCAGTGCAACAGCTGCTGGTTTGGGTTGTCACTGGAAACTGGGGTGCAGCTCTTTTGTCTCAATGAGGCTGCAAGGACATTTTCCTCAAAATTCTCACATTGTCTGTGATAGACCTCACTGCTGAGGTGCAGCACAGCAGAAAACCCCAACCACATTGTGATTTCTGCATCAGGACTATTCAGTGTTCTGAAATTACTGAACTAGAGCTGGTCTCATGTGTTTTCAAGCTGAGTTTGGCTTGAAATCGTATCTTTGGTGAATTAATCTTCAGTGAAACAATTAATTAGATCCAATATTTTAAAAAAAAGGTGGAGTTTGTTGGTTTTTGTTTGTGCATTTTGGGTTTAGTTTTTTTTTTTTTTTTTTTTTTTTTAATTTTTACTTTTAAATTGAGAAAGAAATTCATGCTTTTCATAAGGACAATAATTCTGCCATGCAGCACTGTAATGAGATTCTAGGAGTATGGTATTGGGGAACTACTCAGGTAAGATAGGAACAGTTCGTTTTTTCCAGGAGAGAGAACTACAAGCAGCTGTCATTACTAGAGGCAGATATTTCCATTTTTCACAGTAGTAACAGTACCTATTTTCAATTGCTGATAGTTAACAACTCCATGGGAAATGGAAAAAACCTATAGCTAGTAATTACAACCTCTTCTCACCCTTCAGTCCTGGAGGATCCTGTCCTCTGCTAACAATTATGAAATCTGGCACTCCTGGATCATGCTGCATATTAGGTTAAACCTAAGTAGCTGTCAAGGAGAGGAGATATCATACAAAAACAGGCTACCAAAGGAGGGTTGCATTGCCAAAAAGTTTGAGAATTGCTGCTTTACGCAGTCCTAGAGGCACAGATTGGAATGAGCTGTCAAATACAATTTTTCACAGACTATTTTTGAGTTTACATAATGAGGAGGAACCTACCTGCAGAACAGGATGAAGAAAGAGAAGATTAAAAGAGACATTGAGCTCCACTGGCTGATCTCTAGGACAGTAAGAAAAAAAACTGAATGAGATTTTTATACTTAGATGAAAACTCTGTACCTAGTTATTTTACAGGCTGGAATAGTAAGTGTCTGAGGCTTTGGTTTGGGTTGGTTTTTTTTTTTTTCTTTTTCCAAGGCTTTTTATGATAAAGGGAGTAACTCAATAAAGGGTTATTTTAGGTGGTCTTACAGGACAAATTCCAATTTCTGCAGACACATTCAATTCTTTGATGAGCTGGTAGTGTGGAGACACCAATTTGAGTGCAATGTCCAAGACTAAGTAAGTAGATTTGGTATATATTAAAAAGAAGGAATTTAATTGTATGAAAGAAATATATACATTTTTCCCCAGTAAATAGAGCTCTTTTAGCTTCCAAACAATATTTTGCTATTGCTGCAAATCCACACTTGTACTTAGCTGCAATGTTAATTGTGATTTACCCTCCCTGGCTCCAACAGATGCCAATTTTCCAAGTGTAAGCAGCTCAGGAGATACATATGAAGGAGACAAACAGATGTACAGAGCCTGGCTGGAGGAGTTATATCAGGTTGACTGATTCATGAACATATACTGAAAGAATTTATTGTGTGGCAGAATCAGTGATTTGATCAGAATCTGAATCAGTGATTTGAAGAGATGACAGAAGTAGCCTGAAACACCCTACTGGCTGGGGACTGAACCTGGTGTTTCTGACCATCTGAAAGTGTTGTTATAAATACCAGTGGCAGGCTGTGTTTCCTTTCTGGTGCATATCTTTGTTCAGATGGGGTGTACTTGTTGATTACTCCGATTTGTGAAAATTGCAAGTTGCCACGTACAATGTGGTTTCCTTCTTCCTATAGGAAACTTACTCTTGATTCAAATGTTTCCTTTCATCTTGGAGTGAGGGACACTGATAAAATGTAGAAAGCCAGAACTGGCAATTTGGACTATCCATTCTGTTTTGCTTAAGGAAGGAAATTTTCATAGGGATTTTGATACGGCTTTATATATTGTTTATTTTCCTTTTAAGAATAGAAAAAAGTGCAAAATACAGCTTGTTGAGGTGTAAGACCTAATACACAAGCAATGTGAGACAGACTTCTTTGCACATAATTTAAATTCCTACTTGAAAGGCTAAAATACAGAAAGTCTCCTGTGATTTAGTTTTAACAAGTTGGCAAATGTTGAATGATCTCAGCAACTGCCTTTGTTGCTATTCCATAGTAAATATGTAGTAGACTGACTGTTTATAATCTCTGTAATAGGGGATTTGTCAGTCTTCCTTTATTACCTGTTAAATGGATTAGGAGAACAGTAAGATTGGACTGGTTCTCTAAGGAATGTAAGAGAGTTAAATGTCCATCCTTATTGGGGATTTCAATGAAAAATATGTCTTTAGTGATTATATTAAAAATAGCAAGGCTACTGGCTCTGCTTCAGCCTTCTCTGTTTCTCCCCATCCAACTAGATGATAGTAGTCTCACAATCCCCACCCTTTCTAAAATTACTGGGAAATTACATTCATCTTTGGACAGAAAGTGCTGAGCATCTTACTAGAGCCAATGTATGTTTTAATGTCTGTTTTCAGTGATGCAGTAGTAATGAAGATGCAGATATGGCTGGGCAGATAGAAAAGGTTTATTTTTCCACAGATGTGGGTTTTTCCATCTCTTATCTTTACATGTTTTTTTTTTTTCATTTCAGGCTTTATTAGCAATGAGTTGAAAAGATCAACATTGACATACATGATGTGTCTGTAATTCCAAGCTGGAAACCATTTCTAGCTTCTTTGCTGGGGAAGCACAGCACCATTCAGCTGAAAAAGCCCTTCAAATATGTCCACTCAAATATGAAGCAGCAGTTGCCTGAGAAAAATGTGCATTTTAATGAATTAGTTTTCAAACATCACATAGCAACTGGGAAAAAACACACATTTTAAAATGAAAAAGAAAAGCTAAACTACATAAAGCCATTAGGCTTGTCTGATGTGTTAAAATGTACACCTTTTGTTGGACCTAAAGTGTATACAAGTAAAAAAAATGAATGCAGTAAAAACAAAGAACCCCATAGACCAGTTTGGATAAATCACATAGTTAATTATAAAAGATACTTAAGATTCAAGGTTTAATTTAGTCAGTGTGAATAAATCATCCTGTGGTTCTCCTCTGGAATCCAAAACAGTTTGTCTTTCTTACCCACTCCTGCTAATATGAAAAAATGCTCTTGGTGAGTTAATTTATATTAACTCATGGAGTTAATATATGGCTTAGTAAGAGAACAGAAGAGAATAAATTAATTTATTGGAATTAATATAATCTATTTTGCTCTGAAATAGAGAGTTCACAGTGAAGCACCAGAGTAAAACCAGTGTTAAGAATGCTGTGCAAGTGAGGACACCCTGATTATCTGTTTTTCTGAAGAGATATTCACAGATCCATTTCTTCCAAGGCAGCAGCTAAATCCTATTGCTGGCCCATTGCTTCAGCAGTGCCTGGGAACACAGGTGGTGGCTGACAGCCATGGGAGGTAGAACATAAAACTTGTTTATTTACTGAGGTATTAAGCAAACTTCAGCAATCATTAATACTTTGGATGATATCCAAGGCAGAAGACAGGAGTCCTGTTGGCTCATGAGTATAAGGAGGCTTTCTGGAAAACTGGAGCATTAATGAAAAGCTTATCTTACATACCAGGACTTGAGCAAAAGGCCAGAGCATCAGATAGAAGTCCAGCAGCCTTTTCCTGAGAGGTTCTTTTTTTTTCTGAGAGGGTCTGACTTCTTTTGGAATAAGACAGCAAAGGATTGGGCCCCATCTGTATCTTTATACTTTAAAAAGAGGTAGAAAATTTTAAGTATGTTTGCATGGCTGTATAAAAATGAATTTAAAATATACATAAAAGAGAAATTTACCACAGACCGTCTTGAAAATTTACCAGCTTGGTCAACCTTTTTATTATAGTCCAAGGAAATAGGATTTGAGGATAAAGCAGGTAAAGGTTGTATCTGTAATAAAGTGTGAGTGGCTGGAGGGTTTTGTCACTAATTTTCCACTTAAAAAAAAAAAAAACAAAACCCCCTGCAAAACTTTCATGAAAATCTTGGGAATCTCACACCTTTTCCAGGCAGCCCAGAATGCTAAGAGACTTTGAGGGAAAAGATAAGATTCATAGCCTTTATATGCCATAAAGTTTCACAAGTCGTGGAGATGATTTGTGCAAAATGATTACATGTGAATTCTGGATGGAAGGCAGCTCATAAACACAATTTTGTTGCTACTTGTGTTGATGAATATTTCTCTGAAGTGATTCTGTACCTCAGGGAGATCATATACTGCTCATCTAACTTAGACATGGTTCAGTGTGGGGAAAATGAGCCCCATCACCTACAGTAAAACTGGGCTGGTTTAAAGTTTCATTTGGTTTTACTCATCTGCCATAGAAGTTTCTGGGATATATTTATATCCTATTTAAATTAGTTGCAATTCACTTCAAAGAACAAAGCTCTACAAAATCCCTTTACTTTACACAGGTTCAAAATCAATAAATGCTACATGGTAAATTCCAAGATCTTCACAAAAAAAAGTGCATGAGGATCATGCTGGTACAAGCACAGAAATATCTTAACTACAATTCCCAGAGGAACTTCCATCATATTACTTTATTATTTTAAAGAAGATTTTGCTTGCTTTCCTCATACTCTTCTTCAGTTGTGTCTTTTATATTACGTCGGTTTTTCTGTTCAGGATTTTGGCATTGCTATCAGGTACTGATTACTTGAAGGGATGAAGGAGTCTATACCCTCTGCAAAATCCATGGGATCCACTTCCATGTGATATCCATCCAGACATGAAGCTTCCTCATTCAGATGGGCTGCATTTTTTCTTGAGGCTGAAAAGAATGTTGCTCTCTTATGTTGCCCTTTTCCCATTAAAATTTCAAATTACAGTGAAGGGAAAAAGAAGTTTTTACCTGCAGTTTTTAATGTGGACATTTATTTAATCTCCATATTTAGAGATTTTAGAAGGTTAACTGGCATCTTTCTGCATATCATCTAGGCAGTTGGACTAGATGATTTTTGTTGGTCCTTTCTAACTGAAATATTCTATTCTATTCTATTCTATTCTATTCTATTCTATTCTATTCCATTCTATTCTATTCTATTCTATCCTATCCTATCCTATCCTATTCTATTCTATTCTATTCTATCCTATCCTATCCTATCCTATTCTATTCTAATTTACTGCTGAATGTATATTTTGGGACTGTTATAATCAACTTTAAGTAAAGCAGGTTTTGAAAGGATTGATGAGGAAATCATGGGAGAAGGCAAGACCAGAACAGCAATAATATGAAGAGGAGTGTGAAGATAGAGGGAAAACAGAAAGATTGATAATAATCTAGGAAAAAGTATTATGACAATATTGGAAAACATACAGGAAAATCTACAAGTATTTAAGGAGAGAAATGTTGATGTATATTATCACATCTCATCAAAATTGATAAGGAATATTTTTGCCTAAGTATTGTGTCATGAAAAAAAGGTTTTCTTATTTTAGCAGTAATAGTATTACTGACACATTTCCTTCAGATACATGAGATGCCATCTATTCTTAGCTGGAAGGCCCAGTAATTTATTTTCCTTGACCATACTGCTCTGTAGGCAAACTATCTCCTAAGCAAAATAGACTATTCCTAATCCACTGAAAATTAGCAGAGTTTTTAATATTAAAATAATTGTGTAAGTGAAGTAGGTGTCAAATGCAGTGCCTGTCTATGACTACAGCAAGAACAGAAGAGCAATATGGCACTAAGTGTTAATGGTAATTATCTGCTAATGATGAAATCCTGTACAAAACCTGCAAGCCAGTGGAGTTACAGAACCATCCATACACATGAAAGGTCTCTTCTGTATCTCATTAAATGAAAAACTAGAAGTGAACTGAAAAAGTCATTCTCGACTGCAGCAAAACACAGTGATCAGAATCTGCACTAATAAACCAAATGTCTGACCCATTGTCTGACCCATGGTGACACACTATAGACAATTAAACCAGGATTTATTAACTTCTGTGTTTCACAGAAACTGCCATTCTCATTTCTGAAAGTAACTCAGATTGATCACTGCATTGTGGATCAAATCCAATATAAAATCAAACTGAATAATTTATGACAGTGCTTGTAAGCCTATATTAAAAAACTTCTCAAATGTGTAAGTTCTCCAAAGGCCAGAAAAGAGTAACGAGTTTATATTTGTCTTATTTCTGCAGCGTAGACAGGTTCTTCAGTGTATAGAGAGAGACTATTCAGGACTTGAAATGATAGAAATTACTTTTTAAAATAAAAAA